>JAGVSQ010006176.1:0-16721 GCA_022683975.1 Rhyacophila evoluta
AGGTGGAAGATATCAATATCCGAGGCAATCTCGTTAAACATCACCATTGCTCTCGTTATTTGCGATTCAGTTTTCATTTTTCAGTGTTTTCAAGTCAAATGAAAACTATTGATTAGTAAAATACACACTTACGATAAAAAATATTGTATATATAATAGATGTATAAACCATAATATCAATCGTATTAATACGGTTAAATAAAACAATTGGCTTAATGTATAGATTAGAATTAAACAAAAAATGTCAGTTAAAAACCATCTCCATGACAGCCTTTACCATTTAATAACTTTTAATTAGTTTTTTACCGACAATTATTACTAAAAATGTTTGAGCAACGAAACCTTTTGAATGCATGTATCAAATTTATAAGGACCGATTTTTTCATCAGAGAAATTTATAATATATAGCTAATGACTAAATATGCGAATAATATATTCCTGTATTAAGTTTTTTTCATATTCGTTATGAAGTCTTTCATGATACAATTGTTGTAAATTTCAATTTAGTCTAGCTGCATTAAAATCCCTAAGATTTAGCCACGTGCCGTATATTAGTACACATGTGAGGTTTATAGGAAAACAAAAATCGTGCAAAAAGAGAATGTATGCAGCATTATTGCGTTCAAATCCCGCCATAAGTCATTTTTATTCAGATGACACATGGTGTAACAATGCGGTTGTAATGCTCTCGCGTTTTAGGGGGTTTCATATACACCTATGCGCAGTGACGTTCTCACAGGTTCGATGGGAGAATGAAATCATTTTTTTTTACCATGTTTGCTCCCAAAGTGAATCATATGGTTCTACATAAAAAATAATATATCCACTCCTAAAGTGGAGTATATAGACCTCCGAAATGTGAAGACGTTTTGACAGATAATTTTTGAGGAGAATTATTTGTCGAAAAATTGCTCAATACAAAAGGCATCCAGTCCTGCATTTTGAGATTTTTAATATCTGTTAGATTCCAGGATTACTAAGCACGCACGCTTACCTTAAAGGTACCCGGGAGACAATTTTCATATGGGTACGATTAAATGCACAAACGAGTATTATAGTTAATATAAACGCATTCAATATTTCGATGCAGTGTACAAATTAAAGATTTATATTAAATTTGGTGTAATGTTTTTAAAAATTAAAAAAATCAATTATGACCCAAAATTATTTGAAAACAGAATGATATTTTCAGTCAATTTATCTTTTTTCACGTTATCTATTTTAACACTGATTCTAATGATAATATTATGAATAAAGAATAATGTTTTTTATAACATATAACCAGAATAAAAAAAGAAATTGTATGGTTTTAAATTAATGATTATAGTCGTAAATTCATCTATATAATCATAAAATACACTATCAAAAATCAAAATCGCAAACAAATCACCTTACCCGTCGCTTGACCAAATCACACGGACCTCCGCGCAATTTACTATATAACCGATGTGTCTCGCTGAAATGATACTATGATCTTGATAACATTTAACAAACGTCAAATTCAGCACTTTGCAATAAATTCATTGCTGTTGTTGTTAAATATATTGATATATCTGAAGAGAAATGTTATCAACTCGTCAATAGATTAAAGAATACGGCTGTACACAATCAAAGTCGAAATACATTTCTGATCGATTCCTATAATGTCGACAAGAATTGACGACTTAATACGTCCGTGATCTGACGGGAAATGCAAACTTTGGCGAGTTAGCTCGTCCGTAGCATGTAGCGTATTAAGATTTATTCGGGAGATTTTTTAACTACCAGTTTCGAAACCTAAAGACTACAGTCTCAAAAACTATTATTAGACTCTAATAATGAAGTAATGTACGCCACTGATCATTTCCCATACGTTAAAGGTGTAAATCACAAAGAACGGGACGTGGTTTATGTAAGAGGATTATAAATTATCTGCTGCATGCTAAAAATATGGTAATAATCCCGGCTTTTCACGAACAGAGGGCAATGGCGGGTCGGTTGGTATGCCCGAATTTGGGCAAGGATGTTGGGAAATTGGAAGGAAATATTCAAATCATCCGAACATTGCACCTGGCTTAATCGCTCGGGATAATATTGTGGAAGACCATATTCCGAATTTTCAGACTATAGGTGAAATTTGCATACGTCTATCCCTTTTGCTGCACGTATAAAAACTCATTATACATCAAATGTTTATTCACGTTACGTGATTTATAGCTGTGTTTATTAGCATTATTAAAAGTGGACGACGTTAGCACTGGATGTCACGGGCTCAAACCACAAAACGGCATATATTTAATAATTACAGGAATGCCGAATTAAGTGACAATTACTTGCTATTTTGTGGGAATTTATTTGCGTGACATTCAAAGTAAATACGGTGTAACATGAAAAAATAGGCATATCATTAACGTGCTTAAAATATATCCATTACATGACATGATTTAAACTATCAACTGAAAAATTTATATTACGATAAGTCTGTATATTGTGAAAATCTATATTTTTGATATTCAGAGTAAATATGATTATTAATGGGAAAAACGTTTAAATCTTTATGTAAGCTATGTTATGTAATCTTTAAGGGTAAGTTATGGATTAAAATCCAGCAGTGGTATAATCATCAACACATTTAAAAAAATATTAAATACCTGATATAAATGTCTAATAGGTTGAGTAATTGGCTGACAGTTAATTATCTGTTAAGATAAGTCTCTTTATTGTGAAAATCCATATTCTCGACAGTTTATCAAAACTTATTCGTAAACTATTCTGTAAGCTGTTGCTTCAAATCCCATGATTATTTAATAATTTTTATTGCATTTTAATGAATATTAAATATAGGACATTAGTTTTCAACGGGTCAAGCAATTAACTGGCAACTAAAGAAAGCAAGATATTTTAGAGATTGCTTGAAGTCAATGATTTTTATTGATACTTTGATTATTATATTGCTTTCAACAACCTAGTTTTTTATACTTGGTAAATATACTTTTTCACGGGAACTACCTGTCAGACAATTGCTCAACCTAATTAATTATTAAATTAATAATAACAACCAGGGTTGCATTTTCGGATTTTCAGAAATCCGGCAGATGTAAGAATCGAGCCCGCATCCCCCGAATACCAGGCGCGCACACTATACTTCTACGCTACCGAAGAGAACATACTCTCTTAAAGTTAAATATATTTTTCTCTCAGTAGTTATGAATAATTTATGATGGTGATACTATAAGATAACGCTAAGTAATTTAAAAGCGTTCTGACAATTCAACCTAACGTAATTATTCAAGAGTGTGTAATGTAAATATAAAATAAAGAATAACACGCTGAGTAACGGATAGTTTTTATTATATTACGGTTAAAAATAGCATATATAACAAAATATTTTGTTTTGTCATAGGTGTGAGAGAGAACTTTGCGAAGTCTATGGTTCTGCAAAAGTATTTTTTGTGTGTTTGCCCATCTCGCAGTTTTCAAGGGCTGAGAGGTTTTTATAATAAAATTGATACGAAAATATTGTGGTATTTTTGATATAGATATCCTTAAAAAAGAGGAACCTTAAACATACTATTTTATTATGTCGAATCATAAATTCTACCCGTACGTATCGTTTACTATAAATCTAAGCATGTTCGTAATACAAATTTGATTATGATATGAACAATATATAATATATATCTAACGCTTTTATAAAATAATGCTCCGTCAACCACACAATAAAAAAAAATTACAACACAATATGATTACATTAAATCCCATATATTTTAATAGTTTGTATAAAGTTGAATATTATTTCTAATAACCAGATAATTGTGGATTTTTATGTAATAAAAGTGAATGTAGAAAGTTTTTTTTATCTCCTGTAAAATGGTGTGTTGTGCTATTTACGAAATATTGTTTTATAATTAGAAATATATAAGCGTTGCCCCAAAATGAATGAACATTTCAATTTCTCTGTATTTTTCAACATTTTTAAAATGTTAGTTCTTAGGCATTGTTTGATTGTGGACTTTTCAACAATTTATTATTGATACCTGCTAATATCTATTCTCAAAAGAATGCCGAAGAGTTTAAACAGTCAGTTAATTTTGGGACACTCTTTGTCATGTTCTTAGAAAACCACGATGTAAGTCCGCAATTAGGCTAAGCTTAAAAACAATTATTGTGGTAAGTTAAAATATCGTAATTGAAAAGTGTAGTTCCAAAGTGGATTTATTCTACCGTGCTAAAATTTCAAGGAGAATATTTTGAAAAACGACTTTTTGTATGAGAAAACATTATAGCATGATATTATTGTTTTCAATATTTACAAAAATAATTTTATCAATGTGTTAAATGATAAATGGTCGCTTATACAAAAAAACACTTGTTCAAAATTTTTATGTTCAAATTTCGGCATGGTTTGGAATTACACCTCTCAGATACTTCTTATAACATAATAAATGTAATGATAATATAACTAAAATTGCATTTTTAGCCACAAATAAAACATAAACGTTTTGTTAAAATTTGCACATTTAAATACCTTAAAAAATCTTTGCATTTTCAAATAAAATTTCACGGCAGATGAAAATTTGTAAATAGGCGAGAGATGTCTTGATGTGCAAAAATGTGAATAGTGCCTTATTTATTTTTATTGAATACTAAATATAATAAAGAAATTGTAAAATAAAATATATATAAACAACCGATACGTTATCAAGAATATGACAGTTGTTTATCTTGTATATAAAGCTTATTTTCTACAAATGTTCAACCCTGTGCATCCCCTTGCTATTGGAAACTGAAATCGTTTGCGGTTTTTCTCTTTCCTCGCATTCTTTCGTACTGTACCATCCGAACATGGCGAAGCTTTTCATTTATTTTTATTTCCATGTGTCCTGAAGGACTAATCCTGCCAAGTGGGGCGCGTAAATCATCGTTTGCTAAGGACTCTCCTTGTTTTCAGACTAACCATATGGACGCAAAACATCTGAGCGTTTTCATAAATCTTTTCCTAGCGTTGTTGCTTGCTTGCGAGCCGACTTTCGTATTATTTTGTAAGCACTCAAACGACACAATTACTTCTACGTGTCAAAAATATAATAATTTTATTAAAAAAACAATGACAAAATAAACAAGTAAACACGAGTGGCAAACAGGATGACGAATTTATTAATTAATAGCGGTAAAATCTACAAGATATTATAATAAATTTGTACCAAGCGGCAACGAGTAAGTAACTTCACAATATAGAGCTGTTTGATTATTATTTAAACAAACAAAACCCTCGGTAGGGTACCATAGCTTATTTAGATTATTTTTTACAAACAATTAAATCAGTTTTTATCTAGTTTATGAGGTATATGAGTTATCTAACCTTTAAATACCTTAATAGAAACACACCACAATAATGTCGCTATTTTGATAAATATTGCCATGCACATTTGCTTGTTCCATGCCTGCCAATGAAAAATACGTACTTACCTTACTTAGGCTTACTCGATTTGAACAAATATACGACATACCTAATTATTTCCGCTTGGTAAAGATATTTAACTACAAATATTTATCGATAGATATAGCATATTATATATCTTTAAATCTAGTAAATTATTATATATTTAAATACATAATATTATTTTAGTATTTAGTGTAATTAGGTTTACTTATTGAGTATTAACGGACTAGCTTCGAATACTCGTGATGCTTTCTTAACCATGTCCACTCTAAATGTGAGACATTTGGATCCCCGATATATAAATCTCCATAAGTTATTTTTCGCAAAAGTTTGTTGTCAAAAATTCGCTCAACTCATTAGTCATAATTTTTGTACTCGGTGTGCAAATTAAGCCCTCGACCCGCCCAATTCAGCAACTGAAGTATTTGGGTGATAAATAATGGTGGTTATAAAATATTATTTTGCAGTTATATATATTTAAAACATTTGATTCTTGTTTCCATGTAGCCAAAATACTATCGTGATGTATATGATTTGATATTATATGATTGCTTTTTCCGGTTTATAGAATGAGTGCGTATTAATTTACACCAAACTCTCGAATTGCTTCTGCGAAAATCAATAAATCTGGAGAGTGAATATATACGGCTGGATTAAATATATAATATCTTTGGGAGATTGCAGCTAGCGACATCTATTAAAAAGGTGTGCGTCTTTGCTAAGTGAATAAATTTTGTTAACTTAGATTAAGTTTACTACTGTGCCGCTAGATGGCAGTACTACGTTTCATGTTCGTGAATATAAATATTCGAATCCTAAAGTGTTGTTTTTGTTCAATATTAAATGTCATTCTTTGAACCTTAAATTTAAGATGTATCTACCAAACACCATTGAGTACATTGAACATAGCAATTTTACTTACTTTTATTTGCAATACACAAAAATTAACTTGACCTTAACTTGAGATGAATTTAAAAAAAAAAAATAACGATGGAGGTCAAAGAAACGTATTGTTTATTATTTTTCAATTAATTTATTATCACTCATTGAATTTTCGATTTTATTAATTTTACCATGGTCGTATTTATCAACACATGGCTTTTTTATTCTTTCAATTATTTGATTGAATAAATATTCACTTCGTATAACTCGATTCTACAATTGCTTTAAATATCATATTATGATTTCAACTAAAATTTTACATATTAATCAACGGCTATTTTGACTGTGGCTTAGCTATCTTAGACTAAGAATAGTATATGTATTTCCCAGTTAGTACTCACTAAACTAGTGACTCCCAAACTTTTTTAGTTCACACCCCCATAATAATAATAATAAAATCCCTGGCTAAATTATTTAAGTTGTCAAAATCTCTATTTGGTATTATATTTGTATTATTAATGCATACGTGCATGTACAGTGTGTTTTTAGAAGAAAAAAATATGCATAATAAAAGTATGTATATATGGCTTTAAAGTTATGTAATGTGGAGAGAATAAATGGTGATACATAATATGTACACTCTTAGATAGAAATTTTCATGACTCCTTCAGAAAACTTTTGCCTCCAGATGTGGCCGCGACTCATAGTTTGGAAAATACTGCTCTAAGTACTCGAATATGCTTTAAACACAAGAATTTAGCCAAGAAGTCTATTTGGAAATTTGTACTAATTTTACCAACGCCAGAGCTTTATAAAAGTTCATATATATCCTCACTCACATCCAGTTAAAAACTATTTATACACTATCGTGATTTAAAGTGTGGGATGGAGTAGATTTTCAGGCGATTAATCGAAACTTTCTCTTATCGCGTCGACGATAGGTTCGCCAGAAAACTTTTCACAACTTTTCAACACCTATTAAACTCATAATACCGTATTTCTTCACACGTCGATTCCAAGGGAGTGCCATGAAAATCCTGAAAACCGCTGGCAACATTTTTAATAGAACTAAAAATAAATCTAAATTACAAACTGTATAGATTAAGAGGAAGGAGAGAGTAAGTGTTGCATCTGTGTTACGGTCGCTTTGACGCGGACGCTCTTTTATCCTCTATGCCGCGGCCTAATTCGGTTGTAATTGAGTTGTGGATAATCGAGGTTCTACTGTATTAATAAAGAGTGGATCAAAGATTCTTATGATAAAAAATGGCGAAGTTTTTCAAAATTATGCATATTTTGTTGTTTGATCGCATCTCTAAGAGTAATGACAATGACGATGATAAATTGAAAAGCTTTCTCGAAGGTCACTTATATTTATATATATTGTAAACAAAAGTGTGCTGTTGTATTATCGCTTTAGATTTCCATGCTATACCACTGTTTAAAGTATTCGCCTGAATGACACTCAACGACAATGTCTAACCGATGCCTGATATTCAATGATGTGATTTCTAATAAGCTAAATAGCATTATAAGCTATCGGAAGGAAATCCTACTATGCTCATATTCATGTTAATTAAACTTTTACTTTGTGGCCAAAAATTACTACGCGTAATCAATGTAAACGATATTAAAATTTAAACATTAACGCCTAGCTCCGTCTTCCTGGTTGACATGTTTATCGATTGTTGCTAATAATAAAGATTAATTTATATATTCTTCTTCTTCTTCCATATTTGCTCCTTAAGTGGAGCATATGGAAACCACGTGCCGCCTCCAAGAATCCTTGTTTCCAGTATTCTTGCGTCCACTCAGGTCATACCTGCATCCCGTAACTCCGCCGAATACATTCTATAGATAGTATTTAGCGACAACCGGTCGGCTTGAAGAATAGGCAGGTTAGGTTCAGACTCTCCTGAAGCATCCACAAGTGTCGCAGCTTCAATTTACATATAAAAATATGTAGGTATATTGTATTTCCATGAAATCTTGACAATATCAAATATCTTGATTTATTTCAGATTGACGTGTGAATTCCATGTTTATATTAGTACGGTACTTTTATTGTGGGTACCATTGTACTATCTAATAAATGTGAGAAAAAAGAGAAAGACACATGGCAATCACGTATATAAAGTGAGACAAATATCTCTACACATTTTTTCAAGGTTGAGACTTATATTACTTTTGTTTCAATTTACAATCTGGACGACATTTATTTTTTTATGTGACATGGTATATTTTTTGAAAATCTTTTATCTTACCCTTTTTAGGGTTGATAATAAAATGCAACGCCACTTTTTACAGTCGGGGATGTAAAGTAATAAGTATGTAAGAAAGTTTGTTCGGGGGCAAGCTGTATCTTGCAGTAGTTTGAAAGTTAACGACTCGTCCGCTTTGCTATACCGAGGACCGAGTACAACTTTCAATTACCTTGTCTATAACGATATATGTTAGTTTTCTTACGTGAAAGGAGTTTATGTGACATTTTAAGACATATCGTGTTTTGTACTTCATAACGATTTCTTTGGCACATTCCTATTCTTTGTCGCTTCGTTTGCTGAGTTGATAAGCTTGTGCACATGCAAATAACATACTAATGAAGGCTATGGGTTTGAGTCTTATCAATTTGAAAAATACTAGCAATTGCAAAATACACATTTAATTTAATGATAAACGAAAGTTGAATTCATATAAAAATTGTCTATCAAGATAAATCTTCACGATGTCTACTTTATCTAAAAGTTCCACCTCTGGAAGAAAGGCTAATCTATGTATAAAATCTCCCCTTCTAGTTCTACCCAATATGTTTATTTATTTCATCATAAAATAGGGAGTGAAAAGCTCTTTTCTTCTAAACATCATTCACTATGAGCACAATTTTTCATTTTACATTAATGTTTTAAAACCAAAAGTTTTTTATATATTTCAAATGAATTGAAAGAACTATTTTTGATTATTTTGTTTCCTTAACCTGATTTGTATTACATATTAATGGATAAAAAATATCGTACAATAATTATCTAATAAATTTAATTTAAAACGTTGCTTAATTTAAAATGTAAATTTTAAAAATCTATCTCTAGTTGACTTTGAAGGGCTGAACTGAGCGATCAGACCTAACCCAGCCCGTGGGCCAGAAATTTGTACTCCTGTTACACAGTATACTCTACAAAACGTTATATTTATAAAGTGTGATCACTACGAATTTAGTAATTTTGAATATATAATTTAAAATAACAAAATAATCTGTAGTCCGTTTAATAGTGTATACTATTTTAATATTATTTGTAAACATGATGTATTCATTACATTTTATAGATTAATAAGAATTATGAAAATTATGTTTCAATAAAGAAACGTAATATTTCATAATTTGTAAATCTTTACATTTAACTTTTTGGCTGCTACAGCGAAAAATAGACCACGAAAAACGATTAATAATTATTACTGATAAAAAAACACTGCTAAATTAATACTATAATAATAGTATTCTTGTAAATTTGCTGTATATAGTATTTAGAAAAAATCGTGACATAATGGCACAAAATTACTGTTGTTCGCATTTCTGACCGATATAGGATACAGCGATATATCATTGTTTAGCATTCAAATAGTTAAATTAATAAGAATATGTACCAAATATATATGTCATTTATATTAAATATGTCCGTTAAGTTTAACTACATGTAAAATTATTTGAGTAGTTGCTTATCGCAATATCGACAATATCGTACAATGAAATGCATACACTCTATGTTAAATAGCTTACTTGTAGTGTTATTCCGTAGTACTGCATAAAGTTCTATTAGTAATACTTCGTTGTCGAGTGCAATAACAATTGAGCCATTATTATTGTAATGTATATCTTGAAATATACGAATCTCATTATGAGCTTAAATAATGAGTAAAAGCACCAAGTACTTTCAGGACGTAAAGTTTACGTTCAAGACATAAGCGCTCCAGTTGCGTTCTATCAAACACAGGTGCGCTGTAAATTGTTCTCGGAGTCTGGGGAAATACATTACTGTTGCAACTAGGTGCACACTTTGTTGCCTAATGCAAAATACTGCGTCTGAGCAGTTTTCGCAACAATGTTGTCCAGCAGGACGATCCAGGTAAACAGTGCAACTTTGGAGTATGACAATTTGATGCAATGGAAATTTAGACTCGTAATTTTACGCGAGACAGCTGTTTGGGATTCGTGTTTAAGTTTCAAATGAACGACTGTTGAATTAGCAATATGAAATTATACAGTATGCAATGAATATCCTTATTATATCATATCAACCTGTTCTAGTTAAAGATCGTAAGCGACAATTTGACGATTTTCTTTATTTTTTATACGCTTTTATTCAGGATCGTTTTAGCCAGTGAATATTTTTATTGCTATTTCTATTTAACCAATGCTATTTTTTGTAGTTTTGTCTCACTTTTGCACATTACACAGTAACGTAATAACGAACAATCCATCACGGCTGATTTTACTTAATCATGCGGCATTGGTTGGAGTCTAATAATTCAGATCGATGACATTTACATCAGTGTTCCTTATCCGGTGGTCCACGGTGCAAATATATTAAATATAGGAGTTTTTCCGCCTGCGCGTTTATTATTAGATCAATTCAAAATGGATATCCACATGGACTGACAAAAAGCAAGGAAAGCAGCAACTGACTTCATAATTTATGCATTATTAATTTTATCTTATAATTTATGTTTCAAATTTTGTCGAAAAATTTAAGAAATAAATGTCGACCATTATCTCCCAAAGTGGCGCATATGAATCTAAGCAATGTGAAGACAAACACTCCGAAAGTGGATTATATGGATCTACGCAATGTGAAGACGTATTGACAAATTATTTTTCACGAGGATTGTTTGTCAGACAATTGATTAACCCGATGGGCATCCAGTCCTGCATTTTTAGATTTTTTAAAAAATCCGACAGATGGGGAATCGAACCCGCATTTCCCGGATTGCTAAGCGTGCACGCTACCAACCGCGTTATCGGGAAGACCATAGAATTTTACGCTTACGATATTTTGCCGAAAACGGCTTGAAAAAGGATAAATCTTTAATAAATGTCTCTGAAATTATGGTAATTTGTTTTATTTTAATGTAGTCACACTTTATGTGAAGTAGTCTTATATTACAAATGATTCTCAATTAATCGTCAGTGTAAATTTAATACAAGAGATCGGGGATATTTTTCATTCAATTTCCTTTGAAAAATCGATAATATTTTATTGATTTCCAACTGAGAATTTAACAATACAATTTTAATTTATCTTTCTGTTATGTTACTTATTTTATTTATTATTATTTTATTATTATTATGTTTATTTATGTTACGGATATCTATATTTTTCACTCTTGGAGCGGACATCTTCACACCGTAGAGAAAAAATAATTGCAACATATGTATGTTATCGACATATCAACTATGGAACATATCAACTAGATACTGGAATTAAGCTATTACATTTAAATACAGGGGAAAATAAACTATTCTATCAAGAAAATTTGGAGATCAATCGAGCACAGCTAATGTTTTTAACCTATTTAATTATATGTATTAAAAAGAACCAAAAAAAATAAAATATCATTAATCTATTAGGTTTAAGCTATTAAATTATAATAACAATCATTAGAAGATATAACAATACTTAATAAATTATAAAATAACCTATCATATATACGTTTACTAATAAGTTATTGGATATAGCAATGGACTATTGGAAAACATTAGCTGATCATTCAATAATGAAAGATCCAGTAGCAGTGCTCGATTGATTTCCAAAACTTCTTGAAAGAATAGTTTGTGTTCCCCTGTATTTATATGTAATAGCTTAATTCAAGTATCTTCATCAAACCCATGATCCTCTGCAAGCAAATATGATATTCACTAATTTAATACCATGAATAGTAAGTTACAATAGAATTTATTGTTAGTATGTTATATGTTTGCTCACTGTCCACATATAATATAGCCTGAATATGCCGAAAGACGAATTCCTGGTTGCTAACAGTGATCTAACATATGGAAGTTTACCAGTTTTATATGATTTAGAATTTAAACTATTACAGTTGGAAATGCTAATATAAATATCATTAGCATGTCCCATTCATAAGCGTAGGCAGCAGAAACATAATCATTAAAAGCGATTTGTTGAATCTGAAAACTGCATCGCGGAACGAATGCGAAATAAGTAATTATGGAAAATTCTATTTGAAAAAAATCACGACTGAGCACATAGCGACGCGTCTGTTAACCGCTACCCTCACTCCGCAATCATAATGCCGCAGAACACGGAACTTTTCCCATTCGACATTCCGCTTATAATTAAATGGAAATAAGAAGCACTTTTCCGAATGCCTATCCGCAGGCTTAATTATGTTTTCCGCGGAAAAGTATGGAAATTGCACGAGCGTCGCTCGACGCCTGGCGTCACCGCCATTCACTGCACGTAAAAGCTGCATAATTTTAATGCGTTTTATTTTTATCTCTCTAGACTATTTGGAAGGCTTTTAAAGGGAATTTATCAATTTTCTTTAATCATAGAGCCACTAATAACCTTTCTGCGCTTTGAACTTTGTTAATCGGCACTCTCTTCGGAAGGGGTAGCTTTTGAGACATTTTAAAATAGAGAGCTTTGGCTGTCTTCTCTTTTATACTAATATTGGTTTCCGTTAACAATTTAATACAAAAAATATACTGAAAACAACAAAACTTATTTTTTTTATTATTTTGTATAATACTTTCAAATACATTATGTCATTCAAGTTTTATTTACGTAAAATTCTCACTGATATAAAATATAATTGGATTAACATTTGTAAAACTTGTGGCATCTTTTTTACTAAAAAATTAGTTCCACGAATATTTTCATGGATATTAGGAAAATTCGCAACTTGTAAGAAGCTTCAAATTTAAAAAAAGTATATGAACATATAAAATTTGAAGATTTTTTAGAACTTTGACGAGATTTGATTGAGTTGCCAGCCAATAGCGTATCCCATTGGTAATCTAACCTTACTTCTTTTATTTTTGTTAGATTACCGTCCTGCTGCAAGATATTTATGCCGAAGTTAAAATTTCTTTTCTCGAAAAGTATCACTTATTTTTTTATCGCCTAGTAATTTTACGGTAAAAAATATAAATGCATCGGTTTTCGCCTATTGTACTTTAATGGTAATATTATTGAAAAATTTTCCATTAGATTACTCTTTTTCTTCGTTTTTACCTTTTTGAGCGCGTATGGTTACCATTTGACGTCTACAAAACTTTGCTATCTGCTGGTCGCTTAACATCTTCGCAGGTCGTGCTATTATCATTTAACTACGCCATATATAGCATGTGGAGGCACCCAAATTCTTTCGGGACCCTCAAATTCCACCGTTTGGAAGAAGACGCAGACGGAATTCAGCATTTTCAAATGCATTCGCATCACTCAGCTAGCTCCAGCGTCATCGCATGACTTAAAAGGCCTATTACACTACACAATATTAAGTGCTCTTACTGCAGAGTGGGCGTGGTCTCTTGTATGCGATTTAAGTGCCTAAGGCTTATTACACCGCACTTAGTAAGGGTTAGGGTGCCTTGAAATTGTGTAGCGTAATAGGCCTTTTAAACCTAACAGAGAACTGCCTGGTATTTTCTCCTAGGTTCTGCTAGGTTCCTCGCAAAATCTAACTACTTCATTTTCAACTCGTATTTGGTAAATATAGTCATATTTTAATTAAAATCACAGGTTGTTTCAAATTGGTTCTACCATCGATTAGATACGCCAAATTTCTACGAAAGCTTCAAAGAGTCTCTCGAGAAGCCCCCATAAGAAAATCCAGCCATTACTTATTCACATATTCAGCATTTAGAACGTCATTTTTTACAACTCTTTAGTAGATAATATATGTGCAAAAGCTAGTGAATAGCTTTAAATGAACTAGTATAAACTTTAACATCAGGAGTTAGTACAAATTATCAATATCATTACCCGCCCTTTGAATGAATTTTTAATCAATTTTACACGGTCCAACTTCCGAATGAGTTCAAAATTATTTTCAACCAGTAAGTGACTCACGTCAAATTTAATATTCTGTTTACAGAAAGGTCGTAATAACTGAAGTTTGAACAACTTTTGGAGGATTATTATTACTTAATATTATATATTTACGGCGTGGCTGCTCGCTTAGACGTATGTCAAATTTATTATTGGAAACATTTTAACGAAGTAATAATTTGTATTTCCTTTTGTCAATTAATTATCCAAAGTTTTAGAGTTTCTGATTTAACATAAAATTAATTATGCATGTAAATTAATTTTTGACATGTATATTTTCAAAAAAAAATGTTTACAATATATTTACTTTAATACCCGGCTCAACTTGGAATATCATCAAGCTGATTTTATATTCAAATGAATTTTATTCAACCTGTGATGCGATGTTAAAAATTCAGAGAAAAACAGTTGATGCAAAAATGATAGTGGAAATAACGATTAATTTTTTTACGCTTCTACTGTTATCTTTTCGGGATGAGTTCATGTCACAAATAGACACGTACACGTACATGTATTTTTTTTTATTTTATACTATATTAATATAACAATCTACTATGAACGTTATTTTACATTCTTCTTCTTCTAATATCTTTGTTCCTTATGTAGACTATATTGCGTAATGGTGGCCATTACAAAAGATTTAAATCGCTTACTTTGTTGATCATTATTAGACGTATATAAGATGAATGTTTTATAATTTTTTGGAACACGGGTTGAATAAATTGTGAGCGTTTTTTTGCCACACATTTAGTTGTATTTATTAGTTCACCTTCAGTAGCCAATATACGAGTATACCCGCTTCAACGTCAAAGGTTGTGGATTCAATCCTACATTTTTCTATTGATCCACAAATGACCAATGGTTTGCGTCTCCAGCTGATCTTTGCAAAAGTTTTCATATTTGGAATATCTGTCTACTAAACTTGTGGAGTGGACGTCTTTACCACTGTACAAAATTAACTGCTCTACTTTTACAGTAGACATGATAAAAAAGAGTTATCATGGAATTTTTAATTTAAAAAAACCATGGCATGATTAAGATAAAATAATATTACTCAATTTTTAAAACATATATCTGTCTCCCGGTAGCATAGTTGGTAGCGTGCGCGCCTAGCGATCCGGGGAATGCGGGTTAAATTCCCCATCTGTCGGATTTTAAAAATTCGAAAATGCATGACTGGATGCCGATTGGCTTGAGTAATTGTCTGACAAACAATTCTCGTGAAAAATAATCTGTCAAGACGTCTTCACATCGCAGAAATCCATATACTCCGCTTTCGGAGTAGATATATTCAGACTGCGTAGATCCATATGCTCCATGTTGGGAGCGAACATGTTATAAAAAAAAAATATCTTGTGTTTGCAGTCATTAAACCACGTATGCCAAATTTTAGCCAACACTATGAGCGCAGCTTACTAATATGTTACATGCTACACTAGGATTAATATGATAAAGTGCATTTTACTACTGCAGTGCTGTGAATGCGCATGTAGACCGCATGGTGTTAATTCGGATTAAGCCTCCTTTAATATGATTGAATGTTTACTAGCATATGATAATGATAGCATAAACGTTGATTATACAACTACGCTTAAATACGAATTAATGATTGCAGTGACTTTAATTTACCATTTAATGTAGATAAATTATTTACACTCCAGTCACATATCATACTTATCGAATGTAGATAAAAAAAGGACTAAACTCATGCAAAATAAATTAACATCAGTCACACAAAAGGTTAATCACTGATTTTTTGGCAATCTTCTTTTCGTGTCAAAAATTTCACAAGCCTTCCGTTTTTTAAACTTAAAAGCTTATTCAAATGCCAATTCGGCGATTGTAGCTTACATACTTTTTAAAGAACGTGTATTATGTTGTTCACAAAAAAACTATTCCAAAAATCATCATGTGGTCAACTGCCTTCCATGACGGTAAAATTCACCATTGGAAGAAGAGGTAATCAATATTATTGTGTCTTGAGTATTGACGTAGCAGAGAAGTTTTTATTTTATCATCGAATATTCATCCGAAGTCTTTAACACAACCTTTTTTGGAAACTTAGTTAATGTTTGTATTTTTGTGTTATAATTTTATGAGACTACAATGGCCGTCTATAAAGACATATATAATATATATATCAACCAAAAAAATGTATTGAGTTAAAAGCTTTTCAAATTCAAATTTAAATTAACCAAGTATAATAGTTGTTTATTCCTCTCATGTTAACATCCAGAAAACTTCTGTATCATCTATATTTAGCTAGTAAAGACACGACTTTTGCATACAGTATAATGGAGAGGGTTCAGAAAAAATTTCTGAGACTTCTGTACCTGCGGGTGTATGGATACTATC
>JAGVSQ010006177.1:0-16721 GCA_022683975.1 Rhyacophila evoluta
TCCAAATTGGGAGCGAACATGGTATAAAAAAAAAAAAAAGTTTATAAGGTGATGGAGAGTTAGCAAGTTATTTCAATTTATTAATCTTGAAGAAAATATTATGTGTGTCAACTTTTTTTTTCTTCAATGAAAATTGTTTTTTAATTCTTTATAATAGTTGGTTTAGAATAAAATATTGTGTCGCAACTTTAATCATTAAGTGAATCGCAGTGTAAAAGCGCATGCTGTAGAGTTTTCGTGTTCTATTCTAATACCAAAAAGCTCGCTTTAAACACCTGTGTCAAACAAAATACGAACACGGTATTGATCGTGCACAGTACGCTGTGTAACTGTACAACATTCAGTGTTCAGCTTTCGTACCCTTGACTAGAGCCGACTTCAGGAATTATAATACCGTAATGTTTAATATTCACTAATAGGTAACATTTTTTCATTATAATATACGAATCCACTTGAAATCAGTATGCTTAAGTTGGCGCCAGAATAAGTGGCACATGGTCATACGATATTGTATGCATTTTAATTTTCTTGTATTGTATTGTAATGTATTTTTCAACCACGTTTTTTTCAAAAGTAGAGCATATAAATTTACAGCGCGAAGACGTCAGCCATGAAATTGGAGTATATGGATCTCCATAATGTGAAGATATGTCTTGATATGTTGTTTTTAGAGAATTGACTGTCAGAGAATTGCTCAACCCAATGGGCATCCAGTCATGTATTTATATTTTTTTTTATTATCCGGCAGATGTAGAAATCGAACCCACTGTAACCGGATGCGAGGCGCTATTTAAATTTGATAAAAGGATATGGTTTATTTATATTAAACTCTTAATCTATATAATGTGGCTTAAAGTTACGTAATATTTACTTTAAAATAATATATTTATGAAGTTATATACAAATATGCTCGTAATGTGTCATAAATTAACTTCATAACATACATATCGTCGTATTACTGGCAGAAGAGGTTAAAGTGAAAAAGTGAGTTTTGAGAAAATCGAGTTGTAATGTTTGAATCTCTCTGTTGAATACATTTTACGACAATTTCTTAAGTTATAATGTATTATTTATAATAGATTGTCGTATAATGTTTTTAACAAAGAGCCTCAAACATTAAACTCGATTATTTCAAAACTCACTTTTTCACTTTAACGTCTTTTTCCAGTAATACGACAATATAATGGTAAATATTTTCCTTTAAATCTACGCAAACTATTAATACTGCATTGCTTTGAAAAAAAAAATTTTTTTTTGAAATATTATAATTAACCGAATGTATTAAATTGGAAAAAAAGTATATAAAATTGTGACCCTTTGAATATTGTAACATTCAAGTTGTTGAATGTTTGAATAATTATATTAGTTTCAATATGAAATTAAAACAAGTAGCTGGTCGTAACATATGAATGATTACCAAAGCATTGTATACGTTAACCTAATCTGAAAGGTTTAATTAAAAATTATTAGTTTGCCTTTGGTAATTACTAGAGTCGGCCCTGCTGAGCTGTACTAGCAGCCCAAAATATTTATTACATTTTCATCAAACGCAAACGCAATAACCGGCATATCGTTCTGGCAATGAAGCTCTCCCATTATTAATTACTGCCCCAGACGATAAACCTTCCTCCTTGCTCTCCCGGCAGCCTACAGAGGCTAGAGGGTGAAATGGAAACCCCGTTTTAGTGACATTGGAACATTAATATTATTTACGCGAATATTATTGCGTTCAATGCATTAAAGCGATATGAAGTGAAACTGGTTTCATACACTAACTTTCAACTTCTTGGAAATGTAGTTAAATCGAGAACCGTATTAATGTATTCACATTTCCTTCCTACATTGTAATACCGATATAAAAATACTTTGTGATGTTGATTTAATGTTTTTTTCTTCGACAATATCTGCACCAAACGTGGGGTATATTTTTTTATTTATTTATTTTATAAATGTTGTAACATTTCAAATTATAAGTTTAATACATCAACAACTCAACATAAATATGAGTATACCAAAAATTTTAAATATAAAAAAGAATTGAAAAAAAAAATACAGAAAGAGAAGGAGATTGTCTACCATGGAAGTTAAGCATACGCTATTCTAATATTTTATAAAATAAAATCCATCTAAATTTACTCTCACATAGGTGGAAGATATCAATATCCAAGGCGATTTCGTTAAGCAAAATTATTGCTCTTTGCATTGGCATGACTACTGGCAAGATAGTCCAGCATTTAGGAATGAAAAACAGCTAATGTTCTCATTTTTTTAGGTAGTTATCAAGGACGCATAGAGCGGAAGAGTTATCAATAAAACCATGTATAAGTCGAAAAAAATGCGTCGCCAAATACATATTGCTCTTCAGCTATAAGCTAGAGTAAGAAAGCATGCCCAAAATTAAAGAAGTTGGATAAAGCCACGGATAGTATCCATACACCCGCAAGTCAAGCAAATAAGTCTCTTTCTGTATCAAATTGATAGCAACATGGACCACTATAATGCAAAGACTATGCTTAGCTGGTTATGAACATATCCATCATTTCATGTCTTGGTTTTAATAATAAAAAATAAAGTACAAATATATAATTTAGAGTAATCAATAATATAATAATACGATTTTTTGTAACAATATAATATATGGATAATCATATAAATAAAATTAATACGTATGCCAGCTGATACAAGTATTTTAACAAAATAAAATGAGAACACCATTTATAATCTATATCATCAAACAGGTAAATATGTGTGTATATCTATCACGACAACTTCTTCAAAACGGTTAATATAAGCAAATTATAATTATTAAATGAGATTTTGGTTTGCTATTAAAATTGATACTTATTATGAACAAAATACCAAGTTAATGTAGTAGCCAAGTATTGAAATTAGGTTGTAATAACAGCATGAATAAAATTATTCTAAATAATGAGCTTAAATTTATCCTGGTTCAAGCCGAGTAATAAAACTAGTCTTAAGTATATTTAAAACAAAACATATCACATACCTGCAAAATAGTCGATGACAGCCTTAGGTTTCTGAAAGTTGGCTACATTAGAGTGAATTGTTCTATTACCTTTTTCCGATGTTGTAGTTGACTTCCAAGACAAATACGCTTGGTTTAAGACACATTGTTGTATTTATATTATAATATATTATCGGATCATAGTCTCCGTCATATCAAAAATAATCCAGATGTTCTAAAAAACACTGCAAATAATTCCAGAAATATTCCGACTCGCAAATCATATATGACGTATTTTGTATTTTTGTGAATTTAAAGGATTCTTACGCTGGAAGAAAATTGGTAGTGATTTTAGAATATTCCGCATATAAAATGGATGTTATAGAAGTCATTGTGGTATCAGCTTTTATTGTAATATATATTTAACTTATTCAAGTTAAATGGTGCGTCAGAATGAATATCTGTGGTGACTTGTAACCGTGTTTGATTACCACTGCCGTGTGTTATTATATGACTATAAATTTCATTTAAAAAAAGTTAAGAATTTAATAATATTTTCTCGTACGATAATATTTCACGGCACACAGCATTATTGTTATAACATTTTCTGCGAGAACGCATTTTCATAAAAATCCGACACGGACGTGTTCATATATTGATGAAAATAAGTATTAAAAAAATACACGACGGGAAAATCCGCGAGAAAATGAGTGCGCAAAATATAAGCAACGCATGAAAAACTTTTTAATGAAAATGTCAATATGTGGCGGCGGCGTAATGAAAATGCTTGCTGGGCTAAAAATATTCAAAAAAAAAAAAAAAAGCTATGGTATTTTTGTGGCTGTACGCAGAATATAACTGTGGTGTACTGGCCGAAATTAATATTTTAACTACATGGCTTTTTCAATTGGAGGTTTTTAAATAAAATTTGTTTGCCACTCTAAGCATCATAGTTGTAATTGCGACCCGTTGGTCTGGATCAAATATATATTATATTTTTAAAATATCAAAACTGATTACGGTCTAAAAGAAAATTTTCAATTTATAAAAAATTGATCCATAAATAAATTTAAGTAAAAATCTTTTTCGATATATTTACATTTACATAATATTTGATGAATTTTTATTTACCATGTTCACTCAAAATGGATGTTATGGATTTTCACAGTATGAAGGCATGCTTTGATGGATTTTTTTACAAAGATTGGACGTGTTTTGATTGTTTTTTTTTGTACCTTTGAGGTTATGTTTTTTTAAGTCCGGCAATTGTGGGATTTAAATCGACAAATTCCGACGAATTTTATTTAAAAAACAGCACTTATAAGGAGCATTTTAATATATATGCAATAATAATGATTGTTTTATAACCTAACCTATCTGTGAAATTGTAATATAACATTATGTAATTATTAAACGTTGTGAAATGGAGTTCCACTTAAAAAATAACTCAATTAAAAATTCACTCATATATTTTTAATATTTTACTAAAATTTTTAATTTATCGACATGATTCTCTGTGTAGAGTCACTGTATTAAATTTCCAAACGTATATTAACCTAACCTAATTTACCTAATATACGTAATTACGTAAATCAGATTAGGTTATTATTAACTTAAGTATTGAGAAGTATCATTACTTTAATTCTACAGGTAGGCTAGCTTAGGCTAGGTTAATATTACATTAAGTCCTGATTGGTTACTGGATTATAATTTCACACGTAGGTTAAGTTAAGTTACGTTTGATTGGTTTATTATTAACTTAAGTGTTCAGTAATTAATGCCTGCATTAGAATTTTACGCGTTGGTTAGGTTAGGTTAGGTTAATATTACCTTTATTCTTGAGTAGTTACTTCATTATAATTTCACACATAGGTTAGGTTGGGTTACGTTTTATTAGCTTATTACTTACTTAAGTCTTGAGAAGTAACTGCATTAGAATTCCACACGTTAGGTTAGGTTAACATGTGGCGTTCAAAATAATACAATTATTGAGCCGTTGTTTACAATTCTTCTGATTACATTATCCTGTGTAAACATTAATTAAAAATACAAGAATATTAAGGGTGAAAGCTATCATGTAACAGCCAACAATACATCATCAATGTATTTGTTTTGCAGTCGGTGTATTATGGATATCTCCCATTTCTGTAAATGCACCCTCGTAATTCGGCGATTAGATAGTGCTGTCATGTAAAATTTCTATCAATCGGATCGGTGTGATATTTACATCAACCATTACATGGATCATCCACTCTAATACTGACACATTTTGAAAGTGGCCGCTTACATTAATTATCTTTATTTTATCAATACTTTTTTATGTCAAACTCATACCGAAATGACAAGTGGCAACAAACAACATACACAATATAAATCCGTGTATATTTTATCTATTGTATCATCTCGCCGTTTTTTTCTTTTGAGTCTTAGTATCAATAATGATTCTTGGTATTCAATAAAAATTCGTGTATCTGAAGATTATTTAAAGACCATTTTTACCCATGTCCTCTTGGAATGTGGAGCATATGAATTTTATATCGTGATGATATATTTGAGTTGGTAGTCAATCAATTGCTAAGCCCAATAGGTATCAAATCTATTTTTTTGGTCATTTACCACGCATGTAAATATATTTATTAATTACGGACGAAGGCCAAATAAATAGATGAATTAAAAACAATTGTTGTAAAATATTATTGGTTATTTATGTAACGTGCGTTTAATCGAGAATTTTATCAGGCGGTTCGTTGTTATGTCAACCGGTTCGCACGATGTTACGCGAGTCACCGGTGGGGTCGTCAGCGTTTCCCTAAATTTTTCGGGGATTACCCCAACAGATGTTGCCTTTTGGCCGCGACTGCGAGTGATTGTTCGGCCAATTTTATGCCTGACGTGTTTAATCTATTCCCGACCTAATTATTGTAAAAGATACGCGTTTATGTCTATGCTAATGCCACGCAGGGCTCGAATTGGTGAATGATGGCTGCCTGAGGGGTTGGAGGAGGTGGGGTGAGGCACCCTGTCGGTTTAATTTATTTAAAACATCTGCTGTGGGGCGAAGGGATAAATTGGCCACATTCGGACAGGCGCGTGCGTGTGCGCTTTTACGAATGTATACGAATACAGGATGTCTGTCAGTTTTTGGATGTCAAATAATATTTGCAACATCCGTTTCTACATTACAAACATCGAAAATGAAATTGATATGAATGGTATAATGATTGTAATAAAAAACAACAAAATGAATCGGAATAAATTTATCTAACTCTAAAAAGTACTCATTCTTTTTCTTACTATCTTTCATATTTATTAGTGGATATAATTCTCTTGAATTATTTTTTATATACATAACTACTCACTTAAATATGCATTTAATTCACTTTGATGACCATTTATCTGCTTCATGAAATAATATACATAATTACTCTGTGTTTCCTAATTTACTTTCCTTTATATGTGATCATTTTAGAGCTAACTACCTTTGGTTAGGTTAGGTTAGGTTGGGCTTTATTATGTTGAAGTGTGTGTTATTTGCAATAGTTGATTTATTCATTACAAAAATGCCATCAAATAATATGTCGTTCATTATTGTTGATTACTACCATACTTCTAAATTAATTTTTTTATCTACAAGTTGACGAAATTCAGCAAAATGTATTTTAATACAAGCCATTTAAATTGATTAATTTTCTAAATTTCACTTTCATCAGATGTCACTGCAAACAAAAACGACGAATAAATAAACAGATAGTCAGACGCATGCGATTACATATATGCAATAAATATATTTTCATATTACTTCAAAAATCATTAAGACACACAAAAAAATAAAGAATGAGGAAAGTGTGTGAAGGGAAACGAAATTACCTGCACATTTTTTTCAAGGTAAACTGAGTTAAAAAATTGACGATTTTTTTTTGGTAAGGAAAGGAAAGATACGCTTAAAATGCTTATGATTAAATCAGATATGTCAAGTATTTATTGAATCAAGAACATAATAAAAGCTCGAAAAAAGTTTCTGATCAATCTGTACATGGGAGCTTTTATTATCATGAAATAGACTCTCAGCTATTCACGGTCAATGTTTTGGGCAGCTTTATCGACATTTTATTTAAATACACAATTTACTGATCTTTATAATGTAAATATTTGTTATTTTCATATCAATTACCTGATTGGTATCGGCAGGTAAATACCGACACACACTTGGAGAGTTATCTGTAATCTTCATATTTGAACTGTTGAACGTATTTATATTTCATCACGTAGGAAGATAATTTTATATTTACGAGAAATATGTCCGCTGTGTTATCATAACACTCATCGTAGAAGGCTTCAAAGGCTATGTTTGATCAAGCCTATATTTATATTATATAACATATTTGTATGTGCATATGACTGTGCAAAGGAAAACGAAGGTAACATAAAAATTTTCAAAGTCGCTTTTTTTTAAATAACACTGTACAAATTCTATCAAAAGTATGTAAGCTGAAGATGCCGCATTATTATCTAAATTAAGCTTTTAAGTTAAAACAAGAAGTCTGTGAAATGCGAATAGAAAAAATGACTTTAATCACATCAATTTTATTGGTTTTTCTTCAATAACTTATTGAATTATTACAAAGTTTGGTAAGTAAAACACGAGTTTTAACCTTCGTGTACTTCCATGTTGGGTCTGCTTAATATTTTTAATTTGTCCCAAAATCATTAAATATACGTTTTTTTGTGTTCCGTGTCATTTTTGTCTGTGTGTGCTATGTTCTTTTTCCTTTTCACAGTCGATGTTTGTATACGAATCGCCGTTTGAAAAATTCTTTCCCGCCTATAATTAACCAGAATTATCGATAAATAATATTATGGATTTTTTAAATGATAAAAAATTATGTCAAATAGTAAAAAAACAGGTATTCAGAATAACAGGATATCTATAGCATGTAATTCAACAGGTGTTAAGAATTTAAGAAAAAATATAGATCTAAATGTTAAATGGTTTGGGATGGCTAATAAGCAAAACTTGTAAAAAAATAAATGTCGATAATTCTTTCATAAGCGGTCAATAGACTTTCTGTGGTAGTTATCTTTACACTCTTGAGATCCATATTTTCCAAATTTTATGTATCACATTTTTTATGATATTTTGGTATGCACGTAAATTTGGTTGGTATTGCCATATATGACAAGAATTGAAGGTGTTTATTATTCCCCTCTTTTACTGGAATATTAGGTATTGTGGTAATTAACACAGTTATTGTAAACATTTTCAGGGGTAAATGATATTTGACATTTGAAAAATCGCATCATAACTTCAAAGGTCATTAAAATGCAAATGGTATTCTTTTTTAATTTATATTTTATCTCCCCGGTAGCGTAGCGTGTGCGCCTAGCAATCCGGGAAATCCGGGTTCGATTACCCATCTGTCGGATTGTAAAAATCTGAAAATGCAGGACTGGATGCCCATTATGTTGAGCAGTTGTATGACGAACAATTCTCATTAAAATATTTTGTCAAAACGTCTCCGCATTGCGGAGATCCATATACAACACTTTCAGATTGGATATCTTCACACTGGGTAGATCCACATGCTGCACTTTGGGAGCGAACATGATATAAAAAAGGAGAAAAAATTTAAACAGTTATAGTTGAACTGTTTAAATGTTACAATTGTTAGAACATCATCTTTAAGAACATTAATGCATCTATACAAAGATTATTTCTTATTACATTGAATAAAATAATTATTTATTAAATTTTTATAAAATATTTTATAATTAGAGATTTTTCGCTCCTAAAATGATGTTGTAATTAAGACAGTATATTTAAAGACACCCAATTTCGTAGGACGAAGTTTAATTTTTTACTCTCAGTAAAAGTTTATAATAGTAATATATTATTTTTAAATTAAATTAACATAGGTTTTTATTTAGTTTATAAAGTATTAGTTTGGTTTTAATAGAAACGTATCAAAGTCATCATAGAATTATAATATGCAAGTAAAAATTAATTACTAACAGGTAAGTCAGATTTATAAGAAAAATTTATTAAATAATACGAATCTTAGCTCACTCAAGTGGAATATAAACATTGGTTTTCAATTGTATTTGTTTTTCTCTCATTGGAATACACACTTATGGGTATTATAGAAAAATTCCGTTTATTATCACAGTGTGGTTTTGCTTGAATTTAAGTTTAAATGCCAAAGTCGAGTGTGTACTTTATCTTTTGTAAGCGTATAAAAGATAGGATTCGTGATTGATTATGACACGTCTTAGAATCATAGTAGCTTCGCAATCACTGATCATTTTTTGCATGTATGCGCCAAGTCGAGGAACTCCTAAATGCTATGAAACTTACTTGGCTTTGTGTTGCAATTAAGTTTGGAGTGTTTTGCATGTTGAGTCGAGATCGAATTGAAATTCATGTCGTGAAGCCGTTGTGATTAGTTATTTGTCTGCATATGACAGCTGTTTGGAAGTCTGCGGCATAATAAACAAAACATTTCAAATCAGCGAGAGAAAAGACATTCGTCTGCCGGGCGTATATGAACTGACTTTAAATCTGCATAAGACTGAAATTATTTGAAATTTGTTCATATTTTCTAACAGCAACGATATATACAATAAAACGAAAATATATTAACCTACATGAAGACACATTGTTCATTTATTGTTTACGTGTATAAAAGTTCTTAACAAGATAATAAAACTGTAAATATCTAAATAATTAATATTTACGACAACATTTTCGATACTTGATAAAAATTATGTTTCATTTTTGAGCTTTCTAAAATACAAACGTACATAAGTCTATTACGTAGTTATTTTACATCTATGTATTACATGATACTTTATGACTTCGTGTAGACATTTATGTCGAGACATTAATCGTGTTGCAATCGAATATACTTAGAAGCTTTTTCGAAAGGAAAACTGGTAACACCCAGTCCTTTTAAAAACAATATTATTATTCTTCTACCGTGTAAAGGTTCAAATGCTTCATATAAGAACGAAATGTTTTTTTTAATTATTCAATTTAAGCTTTCATACTTTGTATAATAATTTTGAAATTACTGCATATAAATTGTGTGAGTGTTTATATTTTAGAACGTCCTCGTCAATATGAAGCATTTTGATCTCTCTAGTGTGAACATCCATTCCAAAAATGGAAGGTATCGATTTTAATAATATGAAGACTTGTCTTACGAGTTTCCTTAAAAGAGTTGATTGTCAATCGATTGTTTAACTTATTGCTTGTTTTTATCTGCATTCTTAATTTGTTTAGTCGTCAGGGGCTGTGAAAATTGAATCTATATCTTCGGGTTATAAAACGTGTAAATTCAGCTCTCAACTACTGACAGAACAATAATATATACATTAAACTATAGTAGTGTTATTAAGTTTGTGAAATAATTGTACTTAAGTACTAATTTAAATAATCGTTTAGTAAGCGGTATATTATCCGCGAAATGATAAATGTTTCTTATTGTAATAATAATTATAACAATAGCGTAAGTGACATGAACTATTGTATTAACTAAGTTCACAATAACATAACCAGATTCAAGTTACAATATGGTGTGTGTCCTCCAGAGTGCAATATATAACAATTGTGAAGTCTGTTTGCCACCAAATGTGAAACGTTTTCTGTGTTTGTTTTGTTTACTGTCTCTTTAGAAGGGAAACACGAGAAGTGAAAGCAGTGAGAATAGCATCTATATACGTTTCTGACTCTACTGCTGAAAGACTATTTTGTGTAAGGTCCCCTTCTTATTATAAATACTCATACGCTACTGAAACCTGGCCCTTGGAGCCCAAAATACTTAAAACTTTCATAATGTAAGAATTAATTACCATGAAAATCGGCGATAAGTTTTGTCATAACACAATGTTTGTCTGGTTGCAAGTTTAAATGGAGACATATTATGAAAGTAATTAGTGCTTTGAAATGGGTTGCTTTTAACATTAAGTCAATAATATTAGTATAACTTCACGCTCTTAGATTTGTCTACACTAAACTATTTCATCCTTTCTTCGTCTTTCGGGTACTGTGAAATTATTGATTCAGTCTAATTTACTGAATCACTTTCAACAGTAAAATCTTGGCATCCTTATAAATGTCTTTCATATAAACACAGTAAAAAAATACTTCAAAATATCTATTCGGCGGTAATAAATGATTCAATAATAGATTATATTAATTAATTATAATTTCAGTTGTTTGCTGTAACCCAACAGATAAGTCTGCACATTTATCAATCGCTCTAAATCGGAGGTTTGAGTTAAAAAAATACATTTACATATATACCCCATTCGTTCCGAAAGTAGAGATTATGGTTTTACAAAGTGCGAAGATGTCCGATTTGAAAATATTGTAAATGTATCTCCGCAATGCGAAGACATATCTGGACATATTATAATTCACAAGAAACGGTTGTTAGACAACTGCCTAAACCAATAAGCATCCTGCCTAATGTAAATTATACTGATCTACAATATGTTATAATTTATTGATATTTTTTTAAAGATAATTATTTGTCAACTAATTTTTCAACTCATTGGTCATCCAATACTGCATCTTTGGATTCAAAAAATAATAATATTACCTCGTAGAAACACAATTATTTATTATTTTATATAGCACAGTGAGTGTCTCATTGAGTTAACACAAAGGAAAATTCAATGCACACAATAAAGCTTTTGATCTCATTCATAAATCCGAAATATTGAAAAGAATTATGAAAATCTAAATGAGTTTTCTTTCTGTAAAATATGTCTTTATAATGCGAAGATCCATATACTCAATTTCTGGAGCGATCACGTTCACATTGTTAAGATCCATACACTCCTCTTCCAAAGCGGACATGGTAAAGAAATGAGTTTTAATCAATGAAAATATTTGCAGATAATTTCGCAAATCATCCTCCCTACTGGGTGACGTCCGATGCCACGCCGTGGATAAGAGGCGCTTTTGTAAAAAAACTTTTTGAGACTATTGATTCGTATATTTTGAGTGATTTATAATTGCACATTCTCAAATTATTAGCTCTAATCTAATTTCGTATCTTATTTTTAAAGTATACTTGTTTTAATATGTAAATATCACTGCACATAGAAAATATTAGCGAATTTGTTTGATTTTTATTGTAAACATACGTCTATCATATTTAAGCGCTCTTGTACGGTGCGTAATCTGGACGCCCACGGCTTTGTAATGACGTCCATTTTATTATTAAATTTATCATATTTTAATTTAAGCATTTGTAAAATTAATGTTGATATGCCGAGAAAATGTCAGGGCGTAACAATGTCCAAGCACATATCATTAACCTTTTTTACTATAGCACGTAAGCTTTATAGCACATATTAACCCCATTATAAAATGCAAACATAATAACAACACGAAAGCGATAAGTTAGTGATGTCATTTAGCATGTCAACACACTTTATAGCGAACCGCTTGTAATTTTACAATCACCAGATTTTAACAAAAGCCATCAAACTTAGTAGAGAGTAAAATGTTTATTATTGATTAGAGACAAAATAATTCAAATTACCTTACACACTATGTATATAAATCTTATACCGTGTAAAAATAGATTCCACCAATTCCACCAAAAACCATAAGAGGAACCTTATTTGTGTTAAACCTGAATACGAATATTCTGAGAAACCTTAAACAATTGCAGCACGATAAGAGATAAGTCTGTTAAAATGTTATCTTAAATAGGAATAATGTTTTAATATGGTAACAATCCAGCGTATCTCAATCTATGTTCATATGGCCAATTTATATACATATTATAAAAGTATAAAAATACAAATGATAATAACGGTATAATTTGATGCATTTTATATTTTAAAGATGGCAACACAAGATATCAACCGTATATTAATATATAATTAAATACTTAACTTGATTTAGTTTGAAAAATACTTATTAGCGGCTGATAATCTATTCAGTATTGCCATTATTTAAATGATACTCTAGCTAACCTAACATAATTATGATTAATGATTATTGTTAGAAAAGTACTTTAAATTGACGGAAAACAAATTATTTCTTGTTATACTTCAGATTTTGCCAAAATATAGAAATATATATTTTCTTAGTAATGATTCGTTACACAACTGTTAAACAATAAATAATATTCAATAATAATTATGTTTAATTGCATTTCAATGGCTACGGAGAAATTTGCGAAAGTAAACTGAAAATTTTAGACGGTTTTGTAATATTTAATGTCTTTCATATTGTGAAAAATTTCTCACATATCTTCTTTTTAGTCAGTCTATCATTACTGATTTATAAGTCTTCAAATTGGTTATTCATTGTATTTTATAATTTAATACTGTCACATAAAAACGTTTGCAAATTGCTTTAGTATTATTAAATATATACGTCTTTTCTTTGAGTACCCTTTTCCCAATCGCAGAAAATATGTTTATTCATACGTAATTATTTTATTTAATTAACGTCATATTCATCTAAAGCTAATTAATATATTAAAAGAAACGATTATGTAGACTTCTTATGAGTACGTGTATGTCAGAAAATTTAGTCTAGGACTTTTATTTTTAAATTTAAATCTCCGAACCGGTTGAAATAGAGTGAGATAAACATCACTTGTTTGAATTTGAACTACCACTGAATTTTATGAACACGGTTAAAATTTTTATAGAGGCCCTGTATTAGAGGAGGTAAACAATATAAAATCTTTTGCGGATACCATGCAGCGGTTTTAATTAGCCCTGGGTAATGGCGAAAAGGTGGCATATGCCCCTGCTCGAAGTGCTGTTGACACTAAAACATAAACGATGAACAAAAGCGGCATTAAAAATGCTGTTGGTCTAATAAAGCGAAATATTGCAGGTAATAGGTTCATTTTAGTGGAACTGTCCATCAAAAGCTCTTGTGTGCGAACTTTGATATTTAACTTTATGGAAAACTTCTACTTAAAATCATATAACACGGTCTCTATAAAAATGAGAATCTACTTTAAAGCCAGATTTCTTTCGTAAGTTAAATATTATTAATGTTTCCCAACGTATGTAATTTTTGTCGTAAATGTATTTATAAAACGAATATGTTACCGATATATCAAAGAATTTTTGATTAAAATGGATAATCTTTTTAAGTCAGTTACGGCTGGTAGAACTTATTGAGAATTAGGCTTTACTTTATATAAATATATTTCATATTTGGTAAGATAATTAATACATATACATAATACACTGTTTTGTTTTATTCTGATCATATAATATACAGATACTAAGAACGTAGTGTGATACATAATACAAAGATGCATTTATTATCAATTCTGTGACAAGGTATTTTGGTAGAATAGGTTGTCGATAGCTATTTCGATTGCCGCACTATTCTAAGATTTTTTCAAAGTATAGTCTCTTTAAAAAATGTGTGATACGGATAAAATAATCGAATGAGGCTTATAGCACAGTGAATATCATTCAACTACTTACTGTAAAGTGAAATTTTGCTAATGTGAAAAAACATTTTATTGTGTGTTGATGAATATATTCATAAATATAAATATCGTTTTGTTTTCTTCTATATGCCATGTTCGCCCACAACGTGGAGCATATGGATCTATACAGTGTGAAGATTTCCACTCCGAAAGAGGAGTATACGGATCTCCGCAATGTGAAGACGACCTGACAGATTATTTTTTACGAGAATTGTTTGTCAGACAATTACTCAACCCAATAATGGGCAACAGGTCCCGATTTTACGAAATTTAAAATTCGACAGATGGGGATTCGAACACGCATTCCATGGATTGCTAGGTGCGCACGCTACCAACTACGCTACCGGGGAGACATATATTGTTAGTCAGGTGAAAAAAATGCCTATCTGCAATTTTTTCTTTCGTAAATGTGATGATGTGGCAAACGACACATCTGTACACTACAAACTAAATCTGAAAAAAGCCATTGTATTGTTATGTTAAATTGTAATATAATAACTATTTGACTATTGCATACTCAATATTATACACTTTTATATAATATGTACAGATAATTGAGTAATTCGATAATTTATATGTTATGTGTTTATTTATTTTTTTAAATCAATATACGACTATTTGTTGGCTCGTATTTAAAATAGATAATATTATTAATAAAATATTTAAAGATTGTCAGAATGAAGGGCCAAAATGATGAGTATAGAATACGTTGGAAAAAATATTAATTATTTTCCCTTGTTAAATTTTGCCTTGAAGCATCGTGACGCTTTTTGCGGTCACTTTAAGAAAAACAACCCCAGTGTCGTATCATATTATAAAATAATTATAGTCTGTGTTAAGTGAAATGAAAAAGAAAAAAAATATATACGAAGCGATAAGAAACATTGACAAGTAGTACTACGTAGTAAAGACATTTGGCGTAAAAACAAGTCTTGTTTATTTATAATTAAGCGACTCGAGGGATTTCGTAAAGTCACATTTCCTGTTTGAAAATCGTGACGAGAGCACTGTTTCCTTTCCTCAGTCGCACACTTAAAACGGAGCCCTTGAAAAAATACCACCTGTTCTCTAACGTAAGGGTTTTGAACCTTTTTTTCGTATAGCAACACGTAAGTGATCCCGTGATGGTTATTGTTTGTCTATGGTGAATTTATCACACAAGAAATTTGTAACACACTATTTGAATTATGCAACGTACATTATATTTTATATAAATATAATGCAATAAATAGTTTTCATTGGTTTGAATTCTGGATCTGTTTTCTATCAATCACCAATCCGTCTAATTTTAAGCGTGTACAGACATTTCAAAATATGCGACTAAATATAATCAACTCTTTAGTCATATATTCACATTGCTGCAATTAATATATTATGCTATTTTTTATAGGAATGATGAATACTAAATTTCAAACAACAAACAACAAAACTATCTGTCAATATTGTAAATATCTAAAAGCCTGTGAGTCCTGCGTCATACGTTTATTTTCTATGAAAAATATCGGGGATACAATTTAGTTAAATTGTGACTATTAATGAGAGATTTTTTTGCAAATTTTGCCAGCCACCATGAAAAATTCAGCAAAAACGCGGCGGTTAAGCTGAATATATTCAAAATGATAATCAATTTCTCCCCATTGATATTTAATAAAGCATGCATCGTAAGTAAAACTTGTTACATAGTTTATATAATATTAAATTTGTTGGATCTGATATTTTTCTCGTAACATTCAGTCTGAAAGGAACTATTCAGTGTTTGATATGGTATTAACCACTTGAATGCGGCACAAAAAAACTTGACATCGTGCTTGACGCGTATTAGGTGAGTCATGCTCTGACACGAGTTCGTGACAACCGCAGTAAACCGGTTAAACTTGCACGTGTGCTGTGTCATTCCACAAGCACTTGACACAAAAATGTTTGTGTATTGCTTTTTAAAAAATTGATAAAATTCCGGCTAGATTTGTAGTGATTTTAACTCAACTTACTTTTTTATATCTATAAACCAAACAGGTACTATTTTGTATTAATTTTCTATTAAGTGCAATAAGTATATATTGTATATATATATATATATATATACGATAAATATAAGTCTCCCCGGTTAGCGTAGTTGATAGCGTGCACGCCTAGCAATCCGGAGAATGCGGGCTCGATTCCCCATCTGTCAGATTTAAAAAAAAATACATAAATTTAGGACTGAATGCTCATTGGGTTGAGTATTTGTCGGACCGGTCGGCCATTGCGACTTGGTTTCTACGAAGGATAATTTTCTA
>JAGVSQ010006178.1:0-16719 GCA_022683975.1 Rhyacophila evoluta
ATTAAATGAGTTCGACTATTTCCGATAAAGCCTCTTCTTGGACGATTGTAATGGACCATTAAACAGAACATCTTCATAGTGAACAGTGTCCTTATTCATCAGCTCTCGCTCTTTCTGCTCCCACTGCTCACGTAACATCTCTTTATAAGCATCAGGAGGCTCTAATTCACGAGGCGGTGGCTTAAAATAATAAAACAAGATGTAAAATATACTATTCACTCGATATATTGAGTGAAGGTTCACTAGACATGCAAAAGATTTCCATATCAAAAATTTAATAATCCGGAAGTTTTTTGTTTATTTATATACTATACATGTATGTTAGCCAACATGGCCATGGAATACTCAATATATCGTCACTTTTCAGATTACGCCTAATGTGAAGTGGAGAGAAACATTGATGAGAAGTAAATAATTTTTTTAAAAATAAATGATTTTATAATATCGTAGATAAAATTGTAATGCTGATGTTTCGTTCACACTATTTTAAGATTTTTTTATCTCAATATAATAATAAGTCTACCATTGCAAAATGACTCTTTCTAGTAAATACTAATTCAATTAATTCTTGATAAATGAATCTGAGAAATACAATGCCTAAATTTAATTCTCACTTACCATGATCATGGCTAATGGGCGAATCTGGATTCACATATTTTTTCTTCTATCTGTAGAAGGGTAGGACAACATTGAAAATGTAAGACTACAAAGTACTTAAATTTACACATTTATCAGACTTTTTGTAAGAAGGGTTCTTCAAAATGGTTGTCAATTTGCAGTAAACATATCGTGTTTATATTTTACTATATCTACTCTATTTTGCCAGTTTAATGTTCGGAAATGGATTGAGATAGAAATTACATAGTAGAATAATTCTATGACTCCTATATAATTTTACATGCTTAAAATAATCGTCTATGCCTATTTTGTTTATATTTGGTAGATAACGAAAGTTGCTATAGACAAAGTTTTTTAAATCGTTAGTTATAACTCAACTATTGGAATGGCCCATACATATTGATACTCACATCTCCTTCTTTTATAAATTTCTTAGCTGGGAGATCTTCTTCAATAATGTTTGGATGTAGGGATTTTTTCAATGTTTCATCTCTGCTTTGAATGTGTACCAAATCTGTTTTAAGACATCGCCTTGTTCTACCCAAACAGTCAACATAATCAATCCTAAAAAATTAAGAAAATGTATTTACTATAATACTCTCAAATTTAGATGGATTTCGTTCATCATAACAATAGAATGGATAGTAGATATTTCAATTCCTACATGGCTATGAAATATAAATGAAAAACAAAAAAAACCCAAGTTTTCTGTGTACTTTCATATTCAATTTCTATTCTAGAATATAATATAATCAGTGGCATAGCTACTGAGGAGCAGTTAAAGCAAACTGCTCCAGACGCAAAAATCACCGCAAGTTCTTGTAGGAAGTAAAAATTTTAAGATAGAGTGAGATAAAAAAAACCAGAAATCAAAATTTTTCAAAGGAAGTATGTATTAAATTTTACTAAAACTAGAAACAGTAGGTGAGGCAACAATTTTACTTGTTCGAGGGCGCTGAATATGTAACTACTCTACTAAATATAATACAGTAAATTTTGATATTTAAAAAGAAAAATGAGTGTTCCTAGCAAATTATTTTTGAAAATCCTGGATTGAGATGATAATGATATGGATATTTTTTTATAAAATTAAAATGAATTATTGAAAAGAATTTAATAAAGCATAGGTTAAAACTAGAGCTGTGGAGTCGGTTCTAAATTTATCGACTCCGACTTTATATATTTGTTGACATTTGACACATACCGTCATGCTATTCGTTAAAGAAAATAAAAAAGTAGTCGGAGTTGGTCGAATTTCTCCATCTCCGACTCCGCCTAAAATCTCAATACTTTGACTCCTACCCTACAGCCCTGGTTAAAACGTGAAAAAATTTTGATAAATATTTCGTTTATTAAGTTTTCTTTTAATGTTATAAATGACTAAATAAAAGCTCAAAACTATTGAATCATACTAATTCAAATCTACAAATTTAGCTTACCATTCATCATCTGAATCACTATCATCATGTTTCGTTAAATCCTTCTCTACTGCTTCATCAAGACTCACAGCTATAGAGGACTCTGCTGGTCCTGTGGTATCTTTTTTATGAAACTGCACAAGAAAGTGTTCTTCTCTGTTGTCATGTGACGATCCTTGTGATAAATGATCATATAGCTTAGATTTACGCTCCAATGATTCTCTGAAACAGTTAAAAAATCTAAATAGTTTACAGAATACTAAGAATATTAATTTAATCACTGTATAATTTAAATGCAGTCCTGACGAAGACTTTTTATGAGGTTTATGTTAAAGAAAATGACTAATATTTTAAGTAATCTACTGCGATCTCATCCTCTATCATAGATTGGCAATCAAAGTGCAGTAGGTTTTCCTTTCACTCTGATAATTTTTAAGTTTCCTTAGCAACTAAAAAAATCTTTCGCTTAAACTTATTGCCCTAAATTTGTACCTGCAGGAAAAGTTATGGGATTAATAAAAATAAAAATATATTACTTGGATTTTCGAAGAGCTTCTGCTTCATCCACATCCCTCGGTTCATTTTGTGTCTTCTGCTGTTGGTGTTTTGATTCATCTGTAGATTTACCGATTTTTAAGGTGGGAACAAAATTTTCCATTTGATTCTTGGATTCAAGCTTTGCTTTATTAACTTCATCTTGTTTTCTTAGTAATTCTGCTTTCAAACTGATGAACTAAAAATTTGAAAGAGTAATACAAATAAAATCGTATGCTTCCTAGTATGGGATTCTAGCTCAAAACTCCCGAAACAATACAAGTCAGCATATTTGTTTACAAATATTTCTTACCGTCGATTTACTGATTTCAATTTTCTTGGATTGGTTCATTTTACCGGCGACGTATGAAATTCCTAACCCCTGCTAATGTTTACATTCACAAGCTGTCAAAAAACCAACGTCAAATTTACAGAGTGAAGTGAAATCAAATGATCCGCTGGAAACTTATCCTTTAGGTCTACCAATAGCAGTGACTTAAACTTTTGCGGAAATGAGTTTCATCTTCATTCTCTGAAACTAGCTTCAGAGCGTACTTCATACGTGTAAAATCTAGCTGGCCATGATACACGAAAAATTTCTAGTGAATAATCGACCGTGAGCCTTCTATTGTGTGTTTACTATTTCGCATGGTCGATTCGTAACGTTCAGTGATATTATAGTATATAAATTGTAAATATTTCGATTAGGTATATCTGTAAGCCGCAGTTTCACGCTCTTCTCGAGTGTTTCTAGGCCAACTTTTTAAATAATGTCAACTCCTGCCAGAAGACGCTTGATGAGAGATTTTAAAAGGTCTGATATCGACAAATACTGTTATTTAACCTTGTTTTTAGAAAAAACTTAGTAATATACTGTTACGAAAAATCAATACGAATATAAATTCTCATATTGCTTTGTGCGATGTCCCATTTAATAAAAAGTTTCCTTTGTAACATCAGGTTAGGTATTCTAGACAATCACAGTACTATTTTGTCGTTCTCTGATTCACGAAATTACATCATGAAAAACGAAGGACTTTGTCGAGAATACATTATTATTTATCTAGATTATTCTATTTCACCATTCACGCGCTACGAAATGTATTCAAAACATAATTCTATTTCAATGTCATCAGAATCTATAGGTTTAATTTTAATTTTCATATCATTAATTTAGGAAGTTTCGGTAGGTTAACTGTCACATTGGCGCAGTCCCTCACTTTATAAAAAATGCATATTCAATAATTATTCATACGTTTGTAAATACCGCATTCAGTCTTGGACATGGAACATAAGTTGAAACTTCATCCAAAATGGTCATTCTTTTATTATTATTTTTAAGATTTTATACCAGGAAGTAATAATGTAGATACAAATATTTCAGTGTTTTTTTCATCTGAATGAAACATTAAATTCACAGTTACAAAAATCAAATGGCTTTCCTCATTCTTAAAAAAAATCAGAATTTCTCTAAATTAGTCTACCAAACATTACTATGGCAGTAGCTTACTTGATGTTTTCAAAGTTCATCATAGTATTCAATTAACGTCATGATTTAACAAGAGAAAGTTTCCAACACTGGTGATTATTTTGCGTTCACAATGCTCGAAAATGATCAACTCCATATTTAATTCTATTTGAGGCAGCAAAGGAATTTGATTGTAGAAATATTTTTTTTCAATATTTATTATACAAACTGCCTGTTCCATTGACTCGCATTTTATTGCGTGAAATTATTTGCAATGAACATTATCTTCTCAGATGTTTGAGTTACTTGATACACATATATGTTGAGCATGTCTCCTGATATTTCTACTAGTTGTATAAATATATATGTCACTCAAAGAGTTGAGCATATGATGATAAGGCATGGTGAAAACAATCATTGATCAGACTAAGGTGTAAATTATGGAATAACTTCAAGTGAACACTTATCAAATATTTAATATCACTGGTTTTGCCACTCACAAATAAATCTCAATTTCTACATTATTTTTTTTAATTTATTTTAATAGCATATTAGATAGTAACAAACTTATGTACTGATAATTTCCCATGGCATTTCATGTAATATAATATTACTAAACCACCTGTGAAAGTTAATCCACAATATTTGTTTAGCAGGTTGAGTAGTTCATATTATTTTTCCTTAAAAATGTTCGATGTGGTGAATCTTATTTTTTCTATACGTAAATTTTTGTTAATTACATTTTCAGATTACAAGAAGACCCTCCCACCGGAGTGTCCGGTGCCCCGACGGACAACAATATTATGATATGGAACGCTGTTATATTTGGCCCCCATGACACTCCCTTTGAAGACGGTACCTTCAAATTGACAATAGAATTCACTAAGAATATCCAAATAAACCCCCAACGGTGCGGTTTGTCTCTAAAATGTTCCATCCCAATGTTTACGCAGATGGTGGAATATGTTTGGATATATTACAGAACAGATGGAGTCCAACATACGATGTCTCCGCCATTTTAACTTCTATTCAAGTAAGTATAATTTGGGACAATATGGTACATATCACTAATATAAATAATGTCTTCTACATAATATAGAAATTCCATATATTATAATGAGGAGTAGTATCTACACATACTCTCAGTGACGCCACTAGCTTCCGTGACCTTTGATTTTCTTTATTTCTCAGGTTTGTTACACCATACAAACATCACGAATAATAGTTTTTTAATCTTTACTCGGTTGAATAAAAGATTAATTTTTTTAAATCGGAAACCCATGAATTGATAAAAATAATGCTCTTTACTTAATTATTGATGCTAGAAAGCTATATTTACTATTTATAAAACTATATTTATCACTTTCCTTTTTAGCTCCAAAAATATTTCTTCAATTTTCACATATTACTCTAAATTAGAGATGATCTAAATAAAGATTATCCCAAAATAAACTGACATTTTAAATTTGCTACCATTGTATTGTCATATTTTTCACCATTTTTAAAGAAAATTATTATAATTTATATTTATTAAATTCATTTTGGGAAACGCTATATAAACATGCTTTGATTGTTTTTCAGTTGACATGAAATATGTACCTAGTTTCTATTATTGCTGTAGTGATTCAATCTGCTCATATGGTTAATAATTCACAATTTAAAATAACCAATAAAAAAGTATTTTATACAATTACTGAAGTCTTTTAAAATAGCCTGGCGAATTCAACACATTGTTCGAATATCTTCATAATTACAAAATTATCCTAAATGAAAAATAAGACACTGATGGCTTAGTCTGCAAACTAGCTAACTCCACTCGTGGTCGAAAAACCAATATTCATAGCATTTTATTCAGCTTTAATTTTTTTATCGCACAAAATTCACAACAAATTTAGAATACCTAAAATCACCTACATGCGCTAGCCAATTCCATGCAGTAACATCCACTTTCACCAAAGTTTTTTGTTGCTCTTGAATATTTTACACAAATGGAGTTGACTGGTTCGCAGATTAAGCAATCAATATATATGTACAGTGGAATATTTTCATAGTGCACTGTGTATGAGAATATACATGTTTAAAATCACTTGCTGTCAAATACATTTATGTAAACTTCTTATATCCTCCATAGCCCAACATTGTATCATAAAGCGAATGGCACCTATAAAAACACATTTTCCATTTAAGAATATGCCAGATACAATAATAATGTGTTTATTTATGTTTTGCATTAATACAATTTCAGTCGCTGCTGAGTGATCCCAACCCCAATTCTCCTGCCAACTCGATGGCTGCGCAGCTCTACAAAGAGAATAGACGCGAATATGAAAAGCGGGTGAAAGCTTGTGTGGAACAATCTTTTATCGATTAGCGGAGCTTCCTCAGTTGTATCTTCTGCGAATCGGCCCGCCACCCTTTCTCAATTAGCAAAGCCCCTGATAAACATTACAGACAGTTCAGAAAAAAGCCGTCTCGTGGCTATTTTTTTATTTATCTGCAAGCACCGCGTATACTGCCAAATGCCTTACATCAATTACAAAAGAATCGTATTGAGAATGCACTTTTATTGAGTCATATTTTATAGGATTAATAAATTTGCCGTTTTTTTTTTTTTAATTGTATATAATGTATAACGCTAATAAGTTTATCATTATGATCCGAGTTATCTTTTTTATCTATTTAAATAGTTCGACTAGTGCTACAAATTTATAATTAATATAGTTGCATAATAACCAATCTCAACTGACAACTACAAACCATATTTGCTTTATTTTAAAAGAAAAAAACACGTTATAATGTGTGTATCTTCATGCGATTTCAGGTCATTCGGACAATAATACTTTTCTTCTGTATTACTTATTAAAAATTATATTGAAAAGGTTAACACTAACACTAGTGAATATGTCAATGTCATTTGAAAAATACCACAAAAATAAATATATAATATTGATGTGGCTCATCAAATTAATTATAGAAAATGTTTTCAGTACTCAAAATTGATCTAGGATCTATGAAATATTTTCTTTTTATGTTACTGGTCCAAGTCATATAGGCTTGCCTATGATGTGTGAAGTCACTAAATATTTGGCTAATCTATTTGAAAATACAGAAAATCCACCACATGCCTTTTCTTATTTGCAATAACTTGATATCTAAAAAGAAGTTTTTCAGATGTAATGTTGTGTCAATTTGATAAACGTCTCTTTTCCTTTTGTGTTGAATAGAGTCGGATTAGCCATTATGAGTAACTAATTAATAATAAGTTATGGGCTAGGGCGGCGGGCACACTTCTATATCGTCGTGTTTCGTGTGATATGGAATTGCCAATGAGTCACCCCTGACTGTGGATATAATGTGTACATGGTTTTGACTCTCATCAAGAAAATATATAAGTCTGCAAGTGATATAGACGAAATTCGTGAATTGGAGTAATTTATCCCTATATATGTATACACATATATATATATATATCTACACAGTGTGAAGATATCCGCTCCGAAGGTGTAGTATACGGATATCCGCAATGTGAACACATGTTTTGACATTATATTTAACGAGAATATTAGTAGTCATAAAATTGCTCGACCCAACCAACGGACATATAACCCTACATTTTCCGATTTTTAACAACCCGATATATATGTGGGAATCGAACCCTCACTCTATGGACGCGAGGCTCGTATGCTAACCGCTACTAACGAGGCAAGCACTATTTATAAATATAATATATTATAATATAAAAAAGTCGTTACTGACACCTCTGCAAATTAATTTAATATAAATTACGTCATAATTTGAATAGGCTAAACATAATTTAATTTACTTCAACGTTTAATCAAGAGCGTTGTGATATAATAATTTAAATTCCACCTGATTGTTGTTAGTAATTAATGCATTTTCGAAAAAAAATGACAGCGTCAAATATTTTAGATAAATAATGACGAAATTGTTTCTATTTATAAAACCGCAGCGCCAATACCTGTTTTGTTATTTATAGAATACTATTCAGTAAAGTAAAAAAATAGTTATTTTACTGTACAGAAGTCGAACACGCTGTTTTTTTATAAGCTTTTATTTTCAGATAAAGAGATAGCGCGTGCTGCTTTTTAATGAACGCGAAGTGTAAGTATTATAATTATATTGACACGAAAGTGATCCAATAAACAAAATATCGAAATAAAAAATTTCTTGACTAACTATTAGAAATGATTTATTTGACACTTTAAAATTGGGTCTATTATCGTGGCTCAAAATGAAACGCAAAGATCAGTGTTTTGAGGTATTAAAAATTATTTTAAAATAAATTTATTGTTATTTATCATATTTGCATTTGAATGTATGTTTAGCATTCAGCTGGTTTCAAACACAGACTATAAATATGTTTATTTATTTTTAATGGTTAGATATCCATCAAATCTCTGGAAAATACAATGAAAAATAAATTTAGGCAGAATGATTTGCCTTTCAAAAATATTTTGATATAATTTGCACACCTGCATACAATTTGAATTTCCCTTATACGCTAAATACAAAAGTTCACTTCGTTGGCCCCAGTTTTTGATGAACTCATTTATTTTGTGATACTAACGAATGTTTGCAGTTTGTTCAAATTAAACTGATATAGATCTTCTGGAAAACTGAATCTAAGTCTTATTAACACACGTATCTCTCTCTCTTTCTTTCAACCTGAATAGACGAATCTCATTTATTGATAACATAATCCAATAAAGTTAAAATATACAATTATATAATTTCAGCTACGACACGTATAATGAATTTTGTTACTTATAATATTTTTGGGTATGTATAATTGTATTGTTGTATTTTTTTCGCTCAGATATAGTTTGATATGTACATCTTGAAAATACCGAAAGCCCAGTAAGGTAAATAACGAGTAAATAAGTAAAACTTGTAGTTTTACACGAAACCATAAGCTATCGTACTTTCAAAAGTTATTCAAAAGTGTATAATAGCACGCCGTTGTAGAATAGGTTTATGGAATAGACTAAATTTTATGTGTTAATGAGATGAAAAACAAATTTTATTTAAACACATACAGTAAATACATTTTTTGAACTATATGTATCCTGTATTATAGATGAATATAATTACAGTGTAAATTGTCTCCATCAAATTATCAAATCACACACCGTGGATATTCGATATATAAATTCTAAAACGACAACATATTGACCCGTTATGTTTGTAACGAGGTACTCTAAAAGCCTTGTTGTTTAAATAGTAGCATTTATAAGAACAATGGCAATTAAGCCAGTGGCACGAGTGCAATTTATCGTGCTCGTATTATTAACATTTTAAGCTTGAACTGTTAATGATTTCGATATCCACTGGCATTATATAACAAAATTGTTTTACACCAAATTCTTACAAAATTATTCCATTCCCCATAAATTGATGCAAAATTTTGACCGTGAATTTATAATTATTGACATATTATATAATTCCTAAGTTATCTCAAATTATTTTAAATAACTTTCAGAAAAAATCCATACATATTACGATTAAACTAAACTTCTTTAATACCTTTTAATATCTCAGTATTTGAATAAACTTCATTTATCAGTATTTAACTATTATAGGTCAGATACAAAGGTAAGAATAAATAATATTACATATCAAAACTAGCAACTTGCGAAGTATAGGGACATACAGGTATATTTATGAGACACACCTCACACAGTGTAAATGATATAATTTAACCTATGTAAGCAATGGTCGATACATTTATTATCGTGTATAAAAAAATATTAAAATTATAAGGTATTTTTTTACTGATGAAAATACTAAAAAACAAAGTATATTTTTCACACTTATTTTAAATATATATAATATTAAATGGTAGATAGTTACGAAATCTAGACTAGTTTTATGAGGTTAATAAAAATAAACCAATTATTATTTTAAAAACATACTCTCCATAATGCTTTGAATGGTATAAGAGATAATAATATGCCAGATTTGAGACTTTGATAAAATACTGAGTATGTTTTCAACACAAGCCATGTATTGGAAAAAAGTCTAAAACACATTAAAATACATATTCTATTAGGATTAATTTTTCTTTAAATTCGCCTTGTCCGTATTTTGGACAATACGGTAAATAAGTTGAACTATACGAGTGAGTAGTCATAACGTGAATGTATTTTTACACTTTACACAATAGCAGGTGGTGTGCTAATTGCACGAATTTATTAAAAATAAGTTTCACACTATAAGTTTAATATATCAATTAATTAACTGATAACAGCGGATCACCCATCACTATTCGTGAATGGCATTGTTTTTGAAAATTTGCACCATTTTATCATTTTTTTCTTTTACCATGTTCGCTCTCAAAGTGGAGCATATGGATCTATACAATCTGAATACATCTAAAAAAAAAATCCTGGGAATGCAGGATCAATTCTCACATGTGCCAGATTATATCACAGTTGCATAATAAATGAATCCACAAAAATAAAACATTCAAAAATTATAATCGCTTGCCTACTAATCCATTGAAAGAATTACACAACTTTTCCGATGTATATATTTTTTTTATGTTATAAATGAATTGATTCTCTTTAACAAAGATATTTATTAAAAATGTTTAACGGTATGTATCGCATAGTATTTATTATAAATATTTAATTTGATTAAAATCATTCTTCGTGAGGTTATTTCAATAGTCCAAAACAATGAAATTACAAAACTAAAAAATATTTTTACATTTAATATACAGGGTAAACAAATATTGTATTCCCATAATAATGCTTTTACGAGAATAAAGCATGAATGATTAGTTACTTTATATTTTTTGAACCGTTTTTTTCAATGAAAAATTAAATTTACGCATTGTATCATGATTTATATAGACATACACCACTTATTGATCGACATGATTTAAGTTTTCTGCGAACAAATACAAAAATCGTTTCCTTATTACCTATTGAGAGGCGAATTATATGCTTTGTGATCTATGATAGATAAGCCATTTTACTCTAGATACAGGATCTTGATTCGATCAGTAAGAAATCATTGAGTGCCTGCCGTATCCCATTAATCATAATCGTTTCCTTACCCGACAGTAACATTTTTCCTGTTGTCTTTTGATTGTAATTAATTTCACTATTTGAAATGAATCGGTCACTGTTCTACTGACACGTTTCGAATAAAATCATTTAAGCAATGCTGCTATGGATAATTCGATTGTTGAAAATTTTATTATTTTTTTTGAACAAGAAACTATATATTAAAATTAACAATAAATCTTTGACAACTGGACACTGAATCAGCGATTATTAAATATAAATGAATAATAGCCTACAGCACAATTTAACAAAAGCGTACGCAATTGCAAGTATAATTATTTTGATATAATTAATTGTGAAGTAAATAAGAAGGCCTACCGTATCGTATACCGATTTGAGTACCATTTATTTCACATAAATTATTTAATATTTTACCTTTATTTTAAAACATAATAAGTCATTAAGCAATATACATATTTAATAAAAAATAATAATTTTAATATATTTCACTTTCATATGGCAAAAATATTTGATAAAATAAATTATAAATTAGCAATTTGGCCGAATGTTTTTGAAATTGAATTTTTAAAGAAAAAAACCCTCACTATTTATATTATTATTGAAAATATTACTTATATTTGGTTACGTAATATTTAAAGAAAAATTAGGCGCAAGGGCCCAAGACATTCGTTGATAGCACTTCTCGTCGATCATTATGAACGACAATATATAGTTGTTTAGCAGTCAAGGTGTTAAGGCATAATTATATTTTTCACTTACGTTTTAAATATTTTTTATTAAAATAGCAAATATGTAACATTGGAAATCGATAGACCACCATAGATTTAGTGATATATATTACCTTCTTTGAAGAAACACTTAGAAATTTTTTATTGCATTTGTATAAAATTAATGATTTCGTTCATGCGTGTAATATATTATTTGTGTGTGTGGGTGTATAAACATCACTCACAACAAAGCAATACCACGTATTCAGCACGAAATAAATTTTACAGAAGATGAAAAAAAAGTCTCTTAATCAAATCACTATTATTATATCAAATTCCATATTATTTAAATAAGGACTTTTAAATTTTTGATGTGCGGTACACGAGATTTTGCTTTGTCATGAGCGATATATATATATACATAATATATGCACAGCTAATAGTTGTAACCTAATAATGTGACGATCAATCAAACTTTTACGCCAGTAACGCTGGTCCATCTAAATGCCTGGAAAAATTTAAGAGGTATATTCTCATTTTTTGTTTTATTTCAAAGTTTTAATATTGATTGACAAACATATCCACAGAAAACTGCGACAAGCCATAATAAGTTTAGTCTTAAGAGTCTTTCCTGTGAGATAAAAAACTAAAAAAACAATTTTTTGATTAAAAAAGGGTTGTGTAGCATTTGAATATTATCGTTATATTTTGATAAATTAACATGAATACATACGTGTTTGCTTAATACACGCATTTGAAATAAAATATTATGTATTTAATAATCTGATCAAGTGTAATGTAAAGCTATTCAAGGTGTTTGCTATAGATTGGATTAAAATAATAATAAAAATGAAAGCTTCAGAATAACGACTGATAAGTTTGATTTATTAAATGTATATATATGAATAAGGCCACCAAACTTTGGACGGAGGAAAGTTTCTAAAACTTCTGAAAGTGATACTAGCCAATGTCTCAAACAAAATAAACAGACGTGTAAAATTAAAATTACAAATAATTTAAATATTACATATATGAGATATATTCTACGTAGGAATATAACATTGGTCCCTTCACAATAACTACAAGTGAAAAATATTGAAAAAAAATATAATAGATAACTCATTGTCATTAAGCAGTATAGAAACGACTCAACTAATCAAATTTCGAGCAAATTATCACTAGATAATTACTATATTAGTACACAATTCTAGTAAAACCATAATGAATATTTTTCAAATATGTCTCCTGCTCTTTATGCGGAGCATATGACCACCACATGACACCTCCAGGATTCTTTGTCACCTGCCAGACGCCTCGCATCCTCCCAGGTCATACCAGCACCCTTCAGTTACGCTGAATACATCCTATGGATAATACCCAATGACCTTCCTAGTCACCGGTATCCCATTGTTCGGAAGAAGAGACAAGCAGGGACCAAACTCTCCGGAGGCATCCGCAGCACATGCTCCAACCAGTTCCAACGCCTCTGCATGACTTTTAGTGTGACAGGGGGTTGTCCCGTCCGCTACCTTTCAAATATATATAAACTTGTAATCCATTGTTTTATGATTTATATAGAAACAATCAATAGCACTTGATAATGTTATACAATATTCACAGTCACAATTAAGAATTTTCATTGCTTTAGTATTAATTATAAAGAAATTTGACGTGCAATAGTTTGTTAATCATTCTCATATTATTTGAAATAATTAAGTCGTCAATGATACAGACAGCTAAAAATTACTTAATCAACAAATCTTTTATTAACCTTTAGATATTGATACTATGTAGAAGGTATAAAAAACGTGTGTTTATTTTTATAAAACAATTTTATACGAATATGGATTTGCTTTATTCCAGAAACCTGCATCATACATTTATTGTGGTACAGTTCGTTAAATAAAATTATTGTTATTATGTTCCACGTTTTTTTGGTTCACTGGAAGTTTGTATTTTAAGTGTTACGGTTTACGTTTTTAATTTTATGAATAGCTAAAATTAATTTCTAAAAAAGTCTCGCTTAGTATTTTAGTTAGTACAGTTTTTACATGGTTCATACCGTTGAAAGGGTGAGAATTTTTAAATAGTTTCTTCGTGTAAGCTTTTATCTGGCTTTAATTGTATAAAAACAAAAAATATTTTGAAAACAGTTTGAGAGACAATAAATGAGTGAATTTCGCAGAATGTCTTTGAATTAGAGTGCAAGTAAGACAGGTGAGTTGCCAACCCACCGCTGCGTCATGTTACGTTTAAACTTACGAATACGAGTGGTGGGCTTATTATGTTGTGTTATGCACATTATAATTCCGCCGCGATCATGGCAGGGCTTACTATTTAACCTGCCACTTATTGTGGATTAACTTCAGTTAGTGTTCACCATTGGTCTACATTCAGTGGATACACAATAAAGCAGGTACCCCTAATTGATATTTTAATATAATATTAAAGTGATTTATTTTAGAATTAATATGTTTTACAACCGTGGGGTGTTATTTGAATGGGGGATGTTTTTTTGTTTGATTTGGTATTTAATGTTGAAGTTAATCTGTATATTTGTATTATTTTTTGTTTTGATTAATGTAATTATTTATTATAAATATTTTTAAATAAATATTTTATTATATCATTTCAATTTTAAAGAAATATACATTTACAATATACAGCTAAATAAATAATAATATTATATGTTTTTTTGTAATATTATTTTTATACGAAATATTAATTTGTCTAATATTCTATTTGTATTATTTACATAACATTGCAGTTACATTTTTTATACAAAAATATCTTAGAATTAAGGTAGCATATTTAAAATTTATTTACTTAAATCAAGATTTCAAATAATAACTGACATTAGCTCTTGCCGGATACTGTTATTTATTAATAATAATATGATTAAAATAGATCCTTTAAGCACGTTAAAATTTGTTGGAAAGCCATTTCACTTCGTAATTGACGACTTTTTAGAATTTTCATAATAATTCCTTCATAAGATGTTTTACTATTTTAATAGCAATAAAAAATGAGACCATTTAAAGTAATTTTTCTATATCCAATCATTTCATCAATTAAATGAGTTCGACTATTTCCGATAAAGCCTCTTCTTGGACGATTGTAATGGAAAAATATTTGAAATTTTTGAATATAAATAATTTTCCTCTTATGCCATCAGTACTAAATTGCATATCATATATAGCGCGAAGATGCCGGCAGGCAAAATCTGAATTATAAATATCAATTCATATGGCTGTTAACCAAATTTCAGATAATTTGAAATACTCCTTTTTAAGCTTACCCTTATAGGAATTATAGTTTGTTATCAATTCATCCCTGCAACTATGTTTTTCATCCAATATAATAACTAATACTTAAGACTGATAATTTTACAATTTGATTTTATATATTCATTAAATATAAATATATTGTACCGTTTGTTCACTTAAAATTAATAACATATCTGGTGATTCATAATCCTTGGATTTATCGTAAAATTAATGAAAATTATTTTCTAGTATCAATATCGTTTAATGTTTATGTAAAGATTTTATTAAATAAATCACTCATTACCGGCGTAAGTCCGACCGACCATAAGTATATTGTATGTTTGAAATAATAAAACATATAGAAATAGTTTATACTGTGTTAAACGGTTGTTTAACTTTCTCATATCAATTAAAAACGTCAGAATATGTTGTTTATGATAAGACGTGTTCCAATCATAAAAGACTTGATGATTTCGCAATTTTTCCTGTTTTCTGGTCAACTTTTAAATTACTATGCATGTTTACAAAGATTTTTCAATAAACTAGTAATTCAGAGTAGCAGCATTCTGAAAGACCTAGTAAATGCAGGCTTATATGTTCTATAACATAGCTAATTACTTTATTTTAAATATTAACACTTGGATTTTTACACTACATTTTTTATATATATTACATTTAACGTTTTATTAGGTAAATTTGTTAGTTTATTGTTTATGTTTAAAGCCGATAGATTTAAACATGAATAAAATAATTATTTAACCATACATATTTAAAGCAACGTAAATAATTTTCATCTGTACGTATTTATCACTAGTAGTTATATTTTTAATAAACTAAGCTTTCAATTTAATATTATCATTCGATAACCACGCGATGCTTATTATTTCCATATTAAACTAATTTCGTAATGACAGATTTCATTTAAACATTATTGCAAAAGAATACCCATTTAATAAATTAGACCGACTTAACTATTGTCTGACTTGGAGCAGAAATATAATATTAATAAGTTTTATATTTGCATTACTTAACGCCTTATTATTGTGTATTGTCATTTGAAGCGTGTTACGCTTAACAATAATACATCACGTAGAAATCAAATGCTTGTATCACATAGTTTAAATCTGCTGCTTATTGTTACTCTCTTACTTTTAATATATTTTGTACGCAAACTTGTCAATAATAATTTATTATATTGCAATAATAGAAAACCTTTTTCTAATAGTGGATTTCAATCAGATTTTAAATTACGACAGTAAAATGAAGTACGTCGAGCATACAACAATGAAAACTGTTATAGTTTTGATATATAAGCTCGATTCAACTAGTTTTTATAATAATTAGAAGAACGGCAAACATATTGTTGCACATTATCCCAACCACTTACTTTCTTTCTTTGGCGAGGGTTTTAAATTTTATAACTAGATTTTCACATATGAATTACATTTTGTTTCTCATACACAAATAAAAATACCATTTTTTTTTGCCAAAATTTATTTAAAAGTGCAAAAATACTTTCCATAAATTATATCACTGTCCACTGTGTTTATTTAAGCTCCTATAATTGGCAAATCAAATCATTGAATTTTTAAATAATTCAGATGCTTTTCATCATATTATGTCGAACAAAGTAAAGGAAATGCCTCAACAACGCAT
>JAGVSQ010006179.1:0-11985 GCA_022683975.1 Rhyacophila evoluta
CCTTACAGATGATACCCTTGAAAGAACTATGCCACTCATTGTGTATCGGAAAAATGTTGTTTTTAACTCTAGTATCGGACTTGGCACGTATAATACATTTATAAATTAATATTATTAATATTTTCATGATAAAATAATAAATATATTTATTTTTTCCTAAAACAAAATTTATAAACGTAGGTAGTAAGCCTATTTTGTAAATGAGTTTCACCTGAAAAAAATATATGTGTGTACTTATGTACATATGCATATCCATATTAATATAGACAGTAAATTATTTAAAGGTTTGTTTGATATTTAGCTTCCCGACAAATCTCTACGTTGTTCTAAAATGTTTGATAAGGATAGAAACCCAGTTATAGGATAGGTAACTGTACAATATATGTACAGACAATACACTTTGAGAATGTAACGACTAATTATAATTGCTGGGATGTTTCTTCTAATAACCAATAAGATGTGTTACAGATTATCACATGCTTTCACGAACATAATATAATTAATAATATTTTTGAGGTATGTGTGGCTCATATAATATGGTATATTTAAAAATTAAAGCTGAAAACTTTACAGGTTATATACTTGACATATTTTAATTTATATATTAATTAAAATATGCATGACAAAAGCAAGATTTTTTGATTACTTAATTTCATAACCATATGGACGTGAGAAAGACCAAAAAAATTAACTGGTTTTAAAGTCAATGTAACATTAATTTTATTATGAATAACATAGGTATTGAATCGAATGGGCTGGATATAAAAGTATTGAATAAATTCAAAATGAATCATTTCAAATCCAGCCAGTAAATAAATACTACACGTATCAATAAGTCTTACTGATGGTTTATTACGATATTATTAAAAATGATTTTTAAATTGTGTAAAATTAAGGATAAATGAATAAAAAATTCAATGTTTACGTGTAAAGGCATCGATTAATTGAATTAAGCCGAACATGATATTATATATTCGGCTTATGAGAAAAAATATCTCTTATACCACCCATCACACGTTTTACAGATAAAAATATTGTAAAAAAATTGCTATTGTTACGTGAAATTCCATTTTTGACCTGATTGTTAAAATTTTTTTTCATCTGCTGCTAAATTTGTGTTGGGTTTTGAACAGTGTATTGTTTTATCATGCGTGATGTATGACTTTAATACAATTTCAATAATTACTATTACAAAGAAGAATATTACAAATACTATTTGCTCTAGATTTGAATATATTTGCTAGTTAGAAAAATTATCCACAATTTTAAATAAAAATTCATATTTTGTAGTTTCATTTAATTTTGTCTTCTTATATTATTTAACGTTAAATTTTATTGTAAATGTCTTAAGAGAGTGATAAAAATATTTACTAATTAACAATTTGAATGAAGCGATTCGTCATTTCATCCGCCGTTTGTAAAATCAAAGGAGTTTTGGAAGAAATGGGAAAACTTTGACAAAACAACATCGTTTATCCGATAGCAAAATATTTTCACAGCATTAGGAACAACCTGAGTGTTGTGAAACGGCTAATTGACAAGTTCTACAAAGTGTAAGCTCCCAAAGTTGTTGTTCTGTGTCCGAAAAGTAAGCGTCAGTATGCTCATGCGCAGCCTCCAGCCTAGGCCTGGCATTTAACCTCCGCCCACACCTTCCGTTTCCGCCTTCACCCGCCCTGAGACAGCCGCCCTCGATCCAGTAGCATCTCGTACTTGATTCCTAGCGTTTCAGTCCTTGCTGACAACTTTTGATAGAGCTTTTCTTCTAAAAGTTTTGCCGGTGCGATAACTGTCGTGGAAAAGTTTATATATCGAACGAACCATTTGTTTTGTTTTTTAATCTAAATAGCATATCTCACTCATGAATTTGGATTGTTATTTTTTTATGAAATATCAATTTGAAAAGATTATAAAAATAAAAAACATTTACATATGAATAGTTAATCATAATTATTAAATATTATTAAATAAACAATACTTTTAGGCTGTTTTATTGAGCGTGATGTGTAAAGTTTTTATAAAATATCGTCATGGTTGATCCGTTGAAAATATTTTGGGTGCTCACCAATAGCACATATTTTGGTAAGAACTATCATAAATAATTTTATTAGTATTTAATATTCTTTGTCAATGTGCTTAAAAGTATGTGTGTCCAATATTTATTATTTTAACATAATAATAATGTTAACCAACAAAAGTTATACAATTCAAAACATAAACTTGGGATATCAAATATTTAATTTCAACTTAGAATGTTTATGGTTAAGGTTTGATATGTATGTCATTTGAACAATACACAATTAAAATATTATTCAATCCTGCACAATACGGAATATGTTTTAAAATAAATATTAACTAGAAATTACTTTTATTACTGCCACGTCAATGTTGGTTTCCGTAAAAAGATATATTTATAAATTTTTTTTTTTGAAAATTTACTTGATAAATTTATTTTATTTTAAGTGAAGATAAATGAAACGCTGTTAATAAATCAGTTTGCTAAAGAGTGTGTAAACATAACTATTGTTTTAAAGAAATCGGATAACGGGAGTGAATTATGAATTTGAAAGCTTCACTATTTCCTTTGTACTTATACTAATAAAATCTGACTTTCATTTATGATGTAAAATTAATATTAACAAATTATTTTTGCTTTATTTTATTGTATATTGCCTTGTCTACGACTTAAACAGAGATTTGGTATTCTCTTGATACCGATCATTCTAGTTTTATGTACTCTAATAAAACAACAAACTTTCATGCTAATGTTATAGATCCTTGTAAATGTATATAGTTATAGTTTTTATTGCATTTAATCAGCATTAAAAATAGCATTAATACTTCACCATCCATTAATTTAACGAAAAACATCTCTGGAAAATAAGCAATCTATTTTATCTATGTCGAATAAATTCAGTTTGATTTATGTGGTGGAACGACTGAACATTTAAAACTCATTGGTTCGAAAAAAAAGTCTTCCAATTTGTGCATTTACATTTTCAAGTAGTTTTCTTTACTGTTAATTTAAAAAAAAACTTTTTACAACTTGAATATCTGAGATGGCGTAATTATTTATTATCGATGGAAATAATGCGAACAAGAGCAGAATATAAATGAATCAGGAGTATTTACGCGACATAATACAATATGAAATATATGCGTTGTTCTAAAATATTATTAGACTAATACAAAACTCGTCAGTACCGCTAAAATAATAACAACTTAACGACAAATGACGTAATAAGCAAATGAGTTAACAACCAACGTTTTAAAATCGTAGAATTTTATCAAATAAATTCTTCATAGTGTTTGAATTTATTGAAATCCTTATGCCTTTTTTAACTACTTGATTTAAGTAAAATAATATGAAAATTTATTTTTTCAGCAATGTATGCGAAATATTTTACAAATTCTGTAAGCCGTTCTAATTTCTAAAAAAAAAATACGTAGGTGGCAGTGCAATTTTCTCTCCAAGCACCGCTGCGAATTTAAAATGAAGAATTATTATTACCGATAATCAACAGAAGTGCCAAATACACAATAAAATTTTATTTATGATTTTACAAGTGTAATTTACGATAAAGATTTTTACGCTTCGAAGAATCATTAAACATTATTCGGTATTTATTGCTTTCTTGAACGGTTTATTCCGTGTTTTTTGAAATTTTTTGTTTGCTTTCAAATGTACAGTAGATGTTTTTGTGAGTTATGCGGGCAAAAAATTATCATAATTCATACAAAAGTTTAAGAAGTCGTGTAGCTAATATATTTTTATATTTATTGAAACGTATCAAAGAAAGACACTCACATTGTTTACGACAAGAATTTGACATTTTATTACAGAAAAAAATATGAATGACAGTCATATAAAGCTATTCGCAGTTGAGCCAAGTGCTATTTATTGCTTAGTTTTCTTTATTGTATGTTTTGTTTCATGCATACTTATTGCTCACCGCATATGAGTATGTTTGACAATTTAAGATATTTTACCACAGATATACACTAAATTTTATAGCATTATTAAAATTCTCTCTATGTATTGCACTAGTTAAAATTAACATTTAGATATGACAAGGAAATACTATATACACTATCATCATTAAATTGAACTTATAATATTCATAATATGACCGTAAAGAAGTATAAAATATGTATGAAAAAGATATGTTGCGTGGGGTTTGAGAAAGAGTTGACGTAGCAACATGTGCATTTGATTATTTTAGGAACCACTTCTTTATGATGAATCGAAAATATGTTATAAGAAGAAGGAAAATTCATTTTCAGAAAAAGGTTTGTATTTTACTATTTTTATGTTCAATCTTCTTGAATATTCTTTCGGTAGATATTGTTCGTTCTGATCATTATTCGATAAACATTTGAACTGCCATTATTTGTAGGGTGCGATGCATACTTGCCTGTTAGTCGCATAATTAAAAAAAGCTTTTGCAGTACAAGGAGCTCGTAACTCATTCTGCGATTATTCAACTCACGTCAAGTAAGAGAGAGAGCTTTTTCGAAGAATTTCTTTATTACTGAAAATCTCAGAATAGCATTCTGGGCTGCGGATATCGAGCGAATATTGGATTTTCCCTGCTTTGCCTTGAGAATGAAAAAATACTGATGCCAGAACGATGCAGACATTTGTCTTGCCACTAAAGGTCTTCCGATAAGCAAGAACGCATTTCCAACTACGTGCCCTTTTCTCTGACTTAATACATCATTTTATCTCTATTTTCAACCGTTCTACAACTTATTTATGAATCTAAAAGAGTTATGCCGCAGACGTTGATCGATTCGATAGTTGAAGAATTCAATCACGTCTTATAGAAAAATAGGACATAGAAATCGGATGTCAGCTATTGACGATCATTGATAAATTGTATTAAAACTGCGAAAAAAGGTTTTACGCATACAAACTACTCAATTTAAAAATATATATTTACTCAGTTAAAAAAATGTTCACTTATAGATGGCAGTAAGTATTACAGTGTAATATACTTATATATTTTTTATTATATTATAATAACATTGGATTATCAGAAATAGACTTGGAGCATATGGATCTACACAATGTGAAGATATCCACTCCGAAAGAAGAGTATATGGATCTCCGCAATGTGAAGACGTCTTGACAGATTATTTTTTTCACGAGAATTGTTTGTCAGACAATTACTCAACCAAATGGATATCCAGTCCTGCATTTTTCCGATTTTAAAAATGGGGATTCGAACCCGCATTCCCTGGATTGCTAGGCACGCACGCTACCAATTACGCTACCGGGGAACTAAGATAGTATAGAGAATTTCAATATTCAAAAAAATGAATAGCAAAAATTAATTGATTAAAGATTATTATAAGTAGTTGCTGTAAGTAACGAAATAAGAAAGAAATAAAATCGAGTGGTGACGAAGATTAGTAAAACGATTTTTTATTTAAGGATAGTATAGTATAATCATTTTGTTCTACACAATGTTTGAAACACGAATCGTTTGTTGATGTATAAAGAATAATTTACATTCAAAATTTTATGAGTTTTTTGTATAATTCACAATTAATTTTGTCAGAAGTAACAGTTTGCTCAGAACACACTGTAAATTTGGGTAAAATGTCGTGAAGAAGGCGCTGTACGAGTATAATAAAATATCGTGCTCGCTTGCCACATGCCTCGCAAATACCAGACCAATGCGGTTACATATATTACAGAATTGAATGTTTCAACTAATTATGCCAGTAGGAACAAATAATATCGGACTGTTGTGTTCCGGGATACCTCCTAATTTGAATTAATTCCCTTATCCGCACGTCGTGAGAAACGTGGAGGCCTGGCAAGTGATGTGTTTTGTTGGCGCAAGTTTTGTTTTGCTTTACAAAGAGGCCGCAATATTACCTAGTGGTCTCAGTGGTATGAAAACCACCCCGCGGCTTTCTGCTCGGGCGGCCTGAGTGTCGGATAGGCTCTCTACTTCATTCCCGGCTAGGGTTACCTGACGTATGAATTTCATCATGAAAATATGCTTGTTTTTTAGACGTCGAACTGGGAAATTCTAGTCTTGGCATCTACTTCAATACGTCAAAAGTGTATTTCAATTTATTCTATTGTTGGATGGGGACTGAATTTCATTTTGTTTGAGAAGTATGGCAAGAAAAAAAGTTTCTAAAGAATTTTGAATGTTTTCCAAAAATAAAAGATATTCCTACAATATTGAAAAAATAAATACAGCAAAAATATACAAAACAACTGCACGTGGGATATTGTATCATACAGTGGATGGATATAAGTAAAGTTTTGGGTTAGCTCGAGTCAAGTTTTTTTATTTTTTTTAAAGATTATTATTCGATACAAACTGTGATATGAGAATTTTTGAAAAAAACTATACTTGTAAAAATAATCTAAAAATAACGCAATGCAAGTAGTACTATAATAATTATGTATTCACTATTAAATTATTTATTGAATTCATCTTGGAATACGTTTTCACGTTGAATAACAAAACTATTATGATTCAGAACTAGCAATTGACAAAATTGATGTTCTATCTGATTACTGTCCATATATAGACCTAATCACTGTCTGATAAACATTGTATGTTGTGACAATCACAAAAGATAATATTGATACTGAAAGTAATGACAGATAACGAAAATGATATCGTATAAATATTGTAAAGGAAGTGTTGGTCATTACTTTGGAATAAAGAGACACAATTATTGGATTTATATATATTTTTTTATCGAATCACAATTATGCGATTTATACAAAAATGGTTTATAAATTTGATGACACGACACACCCACAAAGTTTGTATTGTGTAATATTATGATTGATGATAGTTTGCTAATACTTTTATATTTTGACTTCGCCTTGTCGCAAAATTGGCAAACATTTGCGTTAAAAACGAATTTGTTTTACTAATGCCTTTTCTATTTATAATAGATATCTTTACCTATATTTTAGGAAGACTTAAAAATCTGTTCAGGCGGCTAGTGTATCGCTGTCAGGCACTGAAAGTCTACTTGATTTATTGAACTAAAAGTTGGTAGGGCATTACTCACGACGACCCATAACTGCGACCGGTTTAGCGAAGCTTTTGCCGATATAGTGTATAATTTGACTCATTTTTTCTCCCTCGAATTGAATGAGAAACACGGCAATTTATTTTAACAACAGTATTTGTTAAAGTATAATAAATTTAATACGTCCAGGACTTGGTCCCTGCTTACAGGGCTTAAAATTTTGAAGTTATGATTTGCAGTTCTCTTAGCCCTCGGCTTAGCTGCTTTACATTTCGCTTCTATCCAGCGTCGTACATGTATCAAAGTATTAAACGTCCTAACTTTGTTTTATAAACTTTTTTACTTAACAAACAATTTGAACGTGTTTATTATCATCCGTAAATAATAGTCTACGGGTGACATTTTTATAATTTTTGTTATTATTCTTATAAAATATTTCGATAAATGTTAGTAAAACCTTCATTTGGTTCACACACATAATAAATGTATTGCAAATAAAGTATCAATATGGTTATTTAAAATAAAATATGCATGAGTACTTATAAGTATGACATACACTCAATGAGTAAATTAATTTGTATCTTGCTGAAATAATCTATAATTGAATCGATATGTAATATAGAGACTACGGTATTTTGCTGTTTTCATAACATCAGTCTCTTTATATTTCACTGTTGCAAAATAAAAGATGCGATTTTTTATATCAGTGTCAATACTTTATTAGTATTTTGAAGGGTACAACATATGAAAAGTACTATCAATATATTTTTTGGGAAATTACATACTGTCACATCCAAGGCCCAAGCGATCGTTGGATTTAGAAATAAATAACAACACGTGAACGTCACTGTTTTAAAATCTCTCACATAAAAAATATAAGATCGTGGCCAAGGCTTTGTTTCAGTGTGAAGACGATTGCTCCTTGTATAAGTGTTGCTCAATCTTGAACCGTTGGAATTCTTCTGGTTTTCCGCTCTAGAGCTTTGGGTTGTTTCATGTAATTTGTTCCATGTTGCGGTGCTTGGGTTGTGAATAATTTGTAAATATTTTACGAAATATTGTTGTTGTTCTACCATGTAAAAAGCCTAGTTTGCTAATGCCCTTGCAGAATCTCTACGAAGATGGGTGGCTGGTATTTCCACAAAAATTATGGGTTTAGCATACCTACATTTCAGAATAGGTACGACATATTTAGGTTATTCGTTTTATTATTACACAGATAACCACGCATAGTACGTATAATTTATATACATATATATCACACTATCTTACATCTAATTGTCTTGCCTCGGTATAGTTTCAAATGTATACAACTATTTAATTGTTAATTATTGGTGAAAGTTTGCAATTTTCAGTCATTTAAAGATTTATATTTATTTATTTAAATATTTTAGGTAATATTCCAATACAATACTATTCAATAATTATTATTTGCTTTAAATAAATTAAAAACTCTTCACCGTAGATTAAAAATTTAATAATTGAATAAAGTTTAGTCACTTTATTATAATAAGGCGTAAAAATATATAATTAATCAACTAAATCCATGAATGTCTGAAAAAATTAAAGCGTACAGTTACATTTATTTTAAATTATGTGAAAATTATTATAAATTGTGCAATTTTTATAAGTATAACATATTTATATTATATTGTTACTTATGCCCACAAAAATACATTCATATATTTTTTATTGAAAGCGAGGGAGTAAAAATAAATACGTGCTTCAGTTTATAAAAGTTTTGGGGTTTTCGGGGAAGTTTTCTTAATATATTCATGAAATAAATACCTTCAGACCCTGGGGTTACAGTTATATTCCGCACAGAGTGACTTAAAAACTTAAAAATCTAAACCACAAGAATGTTTGAGTAACACCGAACGAGATAAATAAATGTTTTTCAGTGTTTGGTGTATACATCACTTTTACTAACATATATTATCTGTAAATATGTGTGCGTTGGAACACTTATTATGAAAATTTATTTATTGTAAACAAATAGGAGATGTTTTAACAAAACAGCTTTTAATTTTGATAGCAGCCAAGTATTTCAGGTATTCAATTTTCATTATGATATAGTGATCAGTATTTAACATTAAATATTTAATCTAACAAAACATTATATTTAATAACCATAAATATGAAAAGCATATGACTATGGTAAAAATCTGAAATGACAGTCTCATTATTTTTAAATGTCCATTTTCCTTTAAAACTAAAGCTACAAGTGGGATAGGAAATGTTTGAAAAAAATATGCCTACAATATCTCGCTTGACTATGAGATCTCATTATCTGGTTTTCTCTTTCGGTCATATTAGAGATAGGCTTAATCAGTAAACAGCGCGTAAAAATGTAATGATCTCATATCATTTTGTTAGTATTCCATTATGGTCAGACTATACCTGTGTTGGCAAATTCTCAGCCAACCATTGGGTTAACTATGTACATAGAATTGTATAATTTTATTATAATATTTTCATATTACATACAACGTTCACATGTATTGTTAAAATTTCCAGTTGTAATTGGATATTTGCTTTGGAGACTATTTGTTCGAGGCACACACATATTTGAAATGTGTCAGTGGGTTAGTGGTTATATTGAACTTATGTAAAATAGGTATACGTGCTTAGCTAACTGAAATAATATTCCTATGATATATAACCATTCATACGAATGTGATCACAGTTTAATATTTTGACTTTTTATTGTACTAAATCACACGTCAGGATTTTCCGTACAGCTTATCGTTTCACTTAGTATGGTTCGGTGTGAAAATATGTACCGTAATTTATGATTAATTTTCACAGAAAAATAGTATTCTTATCCTTTTTTTGTGTGAAAAGACAGTGTGAAACGTTGAGAAATGTATTTTTTCACACTTGTAAATTATTCATGGCGAATGAAAAATGGCTGCGGCGTTACTAAACCTACCCATTATTTCACTAGTGTTAGGTGATCAAACATAATTTCAAACTTCATTATGAACCCAAATATTTTGAAAAATAAACTTAGCTTTAAAATTCTTCCGGTACATAGTACCTTCATACTTTTGTTTATTTTAATAACCGGCCTTGAATATATGTATTTCATTCTTACGCTGAAACATACATTACATAACAGATAATTTATGCATATTTCATTAACAATAACATATCGTAATAAAAGATTTCATTACTTAGGACATGGTTTGCTAAAAAATGAATTATCGGAAATGGATTACCGTAATTCAAAAGCTTTTACGCGAGAACTTATGTATAGATATAATAACAAAGTGCTTCATTCCTATTGCCACGCGTAATATAAAATATTGAATATCAAACCGTATTTTGTCAAGTAATTTAGTTAACACAAAATCTTCGTTTTGTTATAATTTAAATGTAGAATTTAAAAAAAAGTATAAACCACTTTATAATTATATTTTTTGATTCACATCATAGGTTAACGTAGATAAAAGCTATAAATTGAATGACGGCTATATTTCAGTCGATTGAAATAACCAAATAATATTCGAGAATAATGATTTATTATAATGAGCTTTATTCATGTAATTCCATCATGAAGTTTAGTAAAATATTGTATTTTACTCTTGTTTATTAAAAGAGATGACTATGGATACATTAAATGTGGAATTATAAAACGCCAATAAACTATTAAAAACTATTTGTATAATATAAATATAAAAGTCAAAACATCCAAGCAAAAAATATAAATACGGTTTCTTGAATACAATTATTTTTTTTATTGATGTCACTTTAGTTAAGGTGGATATTCTCATAAATGTCCAACAAAATTTGACCTAGTTATATTTAATGTGTTTTTATCTAAATATTTACTGTCGGTAAATACATACAATACGATCGTTACGAATCATAAAACTTGGGATTACAAGATTCCTCGCTTAGTTTCCTTCCTGAGTCACAGCAGATTTTTCACCAATCTTTGTTGTAGGCTTATAAATTATTCATTTTTTATTTCAAATACATAATTTCCCATGTGTTCTCAAGAAATATATGCGACGTCGTGTATTATCATATATCTCTTTCATGTTATCATACTTTTTTTATTTGAGACACCGTCATATTACGTCCTATCACCCGAGTAAATATTACTAGGCATATTTTATCTGTAATTGCTATTTTTTGAGCCGCTTCTACATTCGAATATAAATGTTTAATAGATTTTCCTACAATTGTTTGTACTGTTTTTTTATATTAAAATAATCTCGTAAATGGAATCATTTAATAACATCAAAAAGGTTTTTTGCTTTTATTCTGAATCACATTTGATAAATACAAAGTAACAATTCTCAAATATTATTAGAAATATTAAAACGAACTTGTAGTTTTTACTGTATTTTATCAACTATGAATTGTTGCCTCGTATATCCCGACTCTAATTTCCTGGAAGAGATTTCGCGTGCACGTCATATTAATGTTGCATATGAAAAATGAAAAAAAAAAGATTAGGTTTGTCAAAATAGGCAACATGATGAATAATAATATTCTATTTTCTATACTATGAATAAAACTCACCAAAGAGCAAAATTGAGATTCAAAGTAACTTATTAACACGTATAAATGTACACACGAGATTAAATTATTGTATTTTTTCCAATTAATAATTTTATTTTTGAAGAACTTCTAAGAAAACATATACTTACTACATACACCGCATAATTTTAAGAACAATGAAATAGTTTTTGACAAAATTTAAATATATTAGTGATTTCAGCCATATATCAAATAATTTTAATGATTAAAGATAAAGATCTATTTATTTATTAATTTTTTAAATAGTTTTATAGTATGACGCGTATCAAAGTTTTAATAAAATTATAAAAATAGAAATATTTCGATTGTTTTACTAAAATTTATATTCAACGCGACAAATATAATACAAACAGACCACGTTACTATTTTAAAAATATGATACTAGAGAGATATAAAAGATGCAAAAAAAATAGAAAATTT
>JAGVSQ010006180.1:0-10624 GCA_022683975.1 Rhyacophila evoluta
ATAAAACCTTTACCCTGAATTAATATTCGTTTTAACTCCCTAACAACTGGCCTATAACTCATTTGTACCATATTATGTTAGTTAGTGACTTCGCTCCACGTCGTCAATATAATAGTTTAAACTGGCACCATACATCAAAACTGAAAATATTTTCTTCATAATTGATCGGTCTATATAGTTAGCATTACGTCCTTTATATATTAATTTAACATATTTGCTTTTTTTTTGTAAAAGTCACAGATAATAATGTCTTGCCAGCTAACATAAAAATGTCCTAAAACAATTTTTTAAATTAATAGTTAACCTTGTAATTTAAGGTTTCTGGAGCTTAATTTTGATGCCGATATTGTTGGTTCTATAGCGCCTTTAACATTGAAATCTTTAAATTAAAACATTCGTAAGAAGAATTTTTAAAAGTTAGATAACACATTTAATTGCGCTGGCACACAATGTAAGAAATATACGTTTTATCTTATCTATTTTATCTAGCATATAAGAATTGTATTATCAGCCAAATTAGAATAAAATTTAGATGCCATCTTAGATTTTTAAAGCAGTATATTTCTGCAAGATTGAATTTGATAACAGAATGTATGCGAGAGGCAAACATCGTCATATTCACATCAAAGGAATTTTATAACACACGTTTTACGAATCTGATACAACCTAACGCTGTTAAACATGAGTCATTATATTGTTACAGAAATAGAACTTTGCGGTTATTCTTATAAATAACTGAATTGCATTTACAGTAAAATATTGAAAAGACACTGGACTTGTATTATGTGAGTCTTTATAGGACATTGTTTGTTCGCTGTGTATGTGAGTCCTATGTCATACTTTTCTTTTATACGAGAAAGACTTGGGTTACGATTTAATTTGCTGATATTCACGAGAGATGCAAATATATCAATTCAATTTTTTCCACATTTTCTTGCGAGTTTTGCCGGCTACCGTGCGAAATTCAGCGAAAAATCGCTTATTTTTTTAATAATTGGTAGGTTTTTACATTTACAAATCAGAAAATGACCTTCTGTGACAGCAATATGACAATATTTTCAAAACAATATTTTTGTATTTTCTGTTTGTTTCAAACCACATTGTTTGTTAAAGCCTCTAATGTCGTGTATAAGCACCCAAATCAAAATAGAATTGAAAGTAGAAACCTCCAATGTATCAAGTTTAATTGTGATAACAAGCAGATTTTTCACTCTCCTGTAAAATTTCAAAGTTTAACAGTTTAATAACGATATATTAATTATATAATTAATTAATTTATAATATATATAATATTATCTAGTTCCATAGTAAATTTAAAAAATGTTTTAGAGTTATCTTTAAAGTTTAAACCTCGCATGTTGGTAATTCCAAAAACACTACTCGGTAACTAAAATTATCAGCAACATATTTATTTGATATCACTTTGACCGTAATAAATTTTTCCCCGAGGAAAATCTCCGCATTTTCACGTGAAACATTTTTTGTTTACTCACAACGTCATATTTTATATTGGCTAGGTAAAGGTGTTTACAGTTTCTTCGCTATTAAGTCAACTTATGCTTGATACCTATCTATATTTTTTTATTCTTATATTATGTGAGAAGAACGTCGTACAGGACCGTAGCGGGATATAATGAATGCAAATAAATTAAATGCAAAAAATATCTTCTATATTACAATAATATATTGAACCCTAGAAGTAAATACGCTGTCGTAAGTCTGAATTTTGCGTTTTGAGCTACAAATGCTCTTGGACTACATTAATTTCCTCCACCCTAGGAGAACACTGAAATATATCTACGTATTCTTTTAAATGAATTGAGTAAATTATAGAGAAGAACACCAGAGGAACAATGATATGACAATGTCATTCTTAAATCTTTTAAGACCCTGTTTTATAACAATAGTAAAGCCATTATTAAGTCATATGGATCGAAGAGTTTATATTTGGTCTGTTGGAAAATGATCGATTTTGACATACGACAGTGTTCTTGTGGAAGTGCATATAAAGATAGAGTGAGCTATTCTTCTCTGTTTAAAACTCTGTTTATATCGGTGCTATAAATACATTACAAGTTAATATATATTATAAATCGTTGGATATTAATCGTAATAGAATTGAGTTGTGTAAGCGTGACGGCAACATGTTGCTATTTTGTCATCTCTCGGTGGAGATGATACACAACGGAAAAGTGAAAAATATCGATTTGTTATCATGGCATATTGGGCTACGTTCGTTTTAAACTATTTTTATTTATTTGTAAGGTCCTCCGTAACGCCAACACAGTTCCAATTCCATTGTGGAGGGACATTTAATCAAATTTAACAGCATTTACTTTTTAGCTTGGCAAACCTTTTCTCATCATTTTGAACAGTGATTCTTCTTTTTACAGTTTGTCTCATTGATCCAATGCATAAATAAACTAAATAAGATAAGGTGTAAATTGTTATGTGATTTGATGTGCTGTCGACATTAGTGTGACACACAATAGGGGTGTAAGTTAAACTGAACAAAATAATTATACAGTTCGGTGCTGCGTCGTTTGAAGGGTCATCCGTCAAAACGCGGGCTCAGTGGTCTCAAGTTGCAAGAGTCAACCCTTCACCCTCTCCACTCAAGAATCAGCCACATTCTTTCATCTCCTAAACACCCACCTTCTCTCACTTTTCGCTTTTCCCCTTAAAATACTCTTGTGACACCTAGACTAACACCCAACGCAATTAGTCATTGCTTCCTAGTGACTCACTTATAATTTACATACTGATAACAATCTGTATGTAAATAATCGTTGCAATGCCGAATTACAGAGAAAATTTAGCTTTACGATACTAATTAATAGACGTTGCTTACTATAATTATAAAGTACAGTGAAATCTCGATATAAAGAAGAAAATATCGACAAAGAAGTAAAAATGCAAGCAACGGAAAACGGTTGGGAGAATTTATTCAGCCAGTTGCCTGGATCGCCACATGCTTAGAAACAAGGAATTATTTCTGTTGATTCAGATCAGTGATTCCTAAACATTTTAGCCCAAGGACCCTTAAATTAGTTAATAATAATCCAGGGATCCCGTTATAGGTGTATAAAAAGAGTTGTCACTACAAAGAATTATGAATTCTCATTTGTTTTCAGCGCGCGCGCGTGTTATTATATAAACTCCTTCCTAGAATTATGATTTCTCGTTTCTTTAGCTCGCACGTGTAAACCTTTTGCAGACCGCACGACGTCATCCGCGACCCCTAACTTAATTTTAAGTTGCCACGGATCCCTGAGGATCGTTACTTACCACATTGGGTAGCACTGATCTAGATTTATGTTTTTATTTCGTAATAACATCATTGAAATCATAGGTGTTTTGATAGGGAATACACAGAGCATAAAGACCTTGCAATCGGTATATTTTGAGAAACAAAATAGAATAAATTACTGGTCAATTAATATCCATCACAATGTAATAAGAGTTTATCCATTAAATACAGACACATAAAATGATACCTATATACAGCATCAAATAGTTATTGATAAACATATTCTTATGTGTTGTTCATAAACGTAAGTGTGTATAACATTCAATATAAAATGCAATATTAAAATTATTGCATTGGTTCGTTCGTTTTAATATTATGAGTCATTCGTCCAATAAAGCGGTCATTTATATGTACTAAACGTTTCAATTGGGCTGGCCTGTTAATAATTTTTATACCATTTTTATTCTTATTGTGAATTAGTTGGAAGTCAATGACAACGCGGGACAAACAAACTTTTAAGCTACGAAGAACAATTAGAGCTGTTTACATTTAAAAATAATATAAAATTCACATAGACTGTTTATATTTATATTTGTAATTTTAGTTTATTAAACGTAAATATGCTATTACGAAGATAGGGATTTTGATGTGTGTCAAAGATTATTCGGGTATTTATAGTATAACGGTCCTGCTGTAATGTGGGATAAAATTATAAAATATTTTTCTATAGAATACACCATGTGTATCTCTCATAATGATAGCTTAAAGTGCAAAGTTGACAACTCCACTTTTAGCTGAAAATCACTTAATGATGCCATCTTGTTGCATTATGCTATACGTATCTCAAGTATTAAATATAACAACTCAAAATCTTTTAAATATATTAATAAACATCCCAAAAAAAATGCGACAACTCAATTGGACTGTAGCCTCCCACACTGTAAAATTTATCGACTGTGGAAAGGAAAAAGGACGTATTTTGTATTCATATCTGTCAAAAGTGTGTCATTCGTAAGCAGCTCTACGAACAAATAATTTAAAAAGTGTTTTTTATGTAAAAATAATCGTAAAAATAAATAGCAAAATAATCAAATTGTATAGTTTCATTAAAATTTGTCAAAACCGAGTTAGCAAATTTGCCCTTCAAGCTATCGATATCCAATTGGAATAGAACTTTCATAAGTTGATTCGTTATAAATTTAAATAATATATATACAAAATTTTCCATATGCTATCATTTAATATATATTTTTATTACAAATGACTTGTGTTTATTTACATATACTGGACTTATATATATGCCGAAAAGATTCAACTGACCACCTGGTAGTTTTGAAATAATCGAGGAAATATACAATACTATTGGATACACGCTCGTTCTTCTATATGATATTAATTTAGATTCAGATTACTCTAGTGAGGGCTATTTTACAAATTGGATTTTTTTGCATGTACATAAATAAATTAAATATTTTCTATCGATTTTTTAATAAATTCTAAAAAGACCCACACTTATTAGTTCATTCCTGCATATCTACGTTCAATTGTGGAAAATAATATTTTTACTTATTTTATAAGGTGTCCTAAAATAAGTTTTAAACAGAATGTGGAGTAGAACATTTTAGATTTGCTGCCATTTTTTTATATGGCTGATAAGACATATTTTTGTTTACTGCTTGTTGCTTACTAAGCGTTGAGGTTGAATTATTGAAAGGCACACAATCAAAAAACTTCAAGCAAATCAAACGAAATCAATTTAAATATGGTGAGAATTCTGTGGTGATAAAATTTAAAATATCAGTTCAATGTTCATGAATGACTAAGGACTTTTAAATAGTCTTCATTTAACATTTTCAATATAATCGAAATACACGTCATAGAAGATAATTTAAAACATATATCTTAATTGATTGAATTATTAAACATATTATCTAGATTTCTCAACAAGGCTAGACATTAACAGGAAATAAATAGCTAAAATATAAATCACGCACACCTAGTGCACGCTAACCAAAGTCTTGGGAAGCTGTTTCTAAGATACTTCTGGCACTCTGTAGATAACTTCACGCTCGTTACGTCACTATATACGCCCGCATAACGTGGCGTAACGATAATTTCTAGATACGTGGCGGGTAGTGAAGGGGAAAGCACGTATCTAAAAAATTATCTAGAGCGTAGATGCAAACAGCATGTATTATGTACTATGTTTTTAGTAGGTAGTATAATGAGTGATACTTTTATTACTCATTCGAATTGGGATTGTTTAAATATTATCAGTATCAGTCGCGTAGCTACATAATCAGAGCCACAGAGCAAGAAAATCGCTGCGCCCCCTTGTTTCTGGCGGAGTTTGTTCTTCATAATTGATAAACGATGTCTGGGTCTTCACTAAAATATTTTTGCTCAGTAATATCATATTATGCCTGCTATCTCATGAATTCGAATTTGTGCCCCCTTCCATGATTCGTGCGTCTGCACTGCTTCATCCGTTCCACGGTTGCTACACCACTGATAAGTATATGCCAATTTATTGACACAATAACAAATTAAGGGTACGTATATAGGTGTTTACTTCTTAGAAATAACATTAATCGTGTCTAATTAACAATAAACAGGACGAGCGAAGGCTTGAAAATATAACTAAATTGTCATGGGACAATCAAGATATAAATGAGAACGGTCGAATTTAAAATATTTTGGTCCAGCAGCAAACAAGTCAGTGGCCGTTTCAATTGAAAATACGTTGTCTGAGCTTTTAAAAAATATTTATAGCCATATCTTTTCAATTGGTGTTAACAATGATTTTACATCGTAAAAATATCAATTCGGACATCGTAGTCTTACTCCATTAATTTATGTGATTGTCATAAAAAATACATGTTTCTCGAGATCTCGATGACATCATAATGACTATACAAGCTGTAAGCATATCATCAGATTGATCGACTATTTGCAATAATATATTTATAATATTACTGCCTAAGATAAATTCAAACTCGTGATCTTCTTCTTAAATTTTCACTACAGAAGTAGAGCATTTGGATATCACATGCCGTCTCCAAGAATCCCTGTTGCCTGTCAGTATTCTTGCGGCCTCCGAGGTCATTCGTAGTATACCTGCGTCCCATCCGCCGAATATATATTCTAAATATGGTATAAATAGTGGACGCCAAAACAGGTCGACTTGAAGAATAAACAGGTCAGGTTGAGACTCTTTTGAGGCATCCGCAGTATGTGGCCGAGTCAGATCGCAACTTTTATTCATTCTGTAATCAAAATTATTTCTATACTTGGCTATATACAATGTTTTTAGTATATTGTTGATCATTGGTGATAATGGTACAAGTTAAAAGTATAACAGTTGGCCTAGAAATGGCAATCAATATAACATGTGAAAATTTTACGTCGGTGATATTCACCGATTAAGAGGAGTTCTTGACAGACAGAAATATATATGTATTTTTATTATATAGTAATGCAACGAATAAATTTTCATTTTTACCTTTCATTTGTTTACTTTCACATACAAAACTGTATTATTACATACGGTTGCATTTAAATATCAACTTTTTTTATTGTAAGCTTTTAATTAGGTATTACATAAAACAGGCGTCACTCATTTTAAATGCCGTTGTAAATTTGTATGCAAAATGTCAATTTTGAGATGTGTCACTGTGAAAAAAAAAATATATGTTTCATATGCACTTGAGTTGATGCAATTCAGGCACATGTGCGCGGATGACGTTCACAGAGATCCATTTCTTCCTTTTGCATCCACTTCGGCAACGTGGCGCCTGTTCTTGCACTAATACTCACTAGTAAATACTTCTCTTTACACGTACATGCCGAGAACACTCATCAAAATTATACTTACGACAAACTCCGTTAAAATTAATAATAATTTAAATGATATATTTATTTTATAATGACTTAAATACTGGCAACATAAACTTGGCGACGATTTAGACAGTTAATGGCTTTTTGTAAAACTTGATAAATTATACATACAGTTAAAATTCATTAAAAAAACTTTTCAATATTTAGTAAACACATATGTAATTGATATACTAATTACTTAAGAATTTCATTCTTTCAATATTATCATAACGATATTTTAAAAAATCAAAGTAATGCTATGTACCATTTTGAATATCGCTTTGATGTTTTTCAAAATTCTAGAATCTTGCATACATTTTTTGATAAAAAAAACAAACATTGCATTAATTTTAAACACACAAACTTTTAACTGTCAATGTTATTAAAAATATATATATATACCAAGGTTCAAAACGGTGGTTCTGAGCATTTTTCGCTAATATCACAAAGAACATTTTTCGTTGCTTGGAATATTCATAGTGTTAAAATTATAAATAAATTAATGAAATTCTTAATTAAAAACCAATCTCAATAACATATTTATAAACTTATATGTATAAAATATATATTGTATATTAATAGTGGTTTTCTTTAAATGCATTAGTTACTCGTCTAATATATAAAAACTGTTTTTAATTTTTGTCAATGCCAGATGTGTACTTATTTATTCTACTCATGACATAATGCGAATTTTTGTAAATTCTTCAATATATAATTGTGTACTTTCTATAAGACCGGCAGTAAAATATGTGTTTTGGCAGTACCCACTTTTAACATTTTTTGCAAGTATAATGATGAAAATAATTTAAGATTCTTGTTTACCTCGTGGGTATTTTTTTTGTGAAACTGCAATGATTTTTAAAAAGCCATGTGGTAGACGCTGGATTAAAAAAGTACAGGCTGTCACAAAACAACTTGCTAATTTAATCGGTATCCTAAAAATATGGTTTCTTTAAAAATTATATATAAGACTATTAGCTACTGAAAAAGAATGTGTTTCATATTTCACATATAGGACTAGAAGTTGAGCAATTGGCTTGCAACTAATTCTTGTGGAAAAATGTCTATCAAAACATGTCGTCACATTGCGGAGATCTATATACTCCATTTTCGTAGCGGGAATATTCACACTCTGGAAATCCATATGCTCCACTTACGGAGCGGATATGATAAAAAAACGTTTCATGGATTTGGTTTAAACGCCATACTTATGGCTGAAATGGTTTACAACCAACTCAGACAGCAAATAATATGTTATAATAAATCTTTGAAAGAGATTAATTTGCTCCAACTTTGGCCATGGTTTTTATGTATTACAGTCTGGCGTAGTTAAATGTAACGCGCCAGCCCTTGTTTCGTCTTTTTTCTCTTTTCGTCTCACAAAAATAAGAATTACATTTTTATATTGATTGTCCCTTTTATATTAGCCCATCCGGACAGACAACTGTTGGCGCGGACTGTATAATGTGGGGGCTGCCGTAATTGTAATCATCGTCTTGAACTGACAGTCTCGGACTGCAGGCGGAGTGTATGTCTATGGATACCATTAGTCAGATTCAGATATGGTGAAAAAAATCCCTGTCGGCATAGTAAAATTGGTATATATATTTTAAAACTATTTTGTTACCAAGGATGCTATGTTACCATTGGCGCTCCTTTCTAGATGGACGTATCTCATCCGTTTTTTATATTCATTGAGCACAACATATTCAATTATAACAAGAATTATTTTTAGTTTCTCAATAACAGAACGTGTTTGATAGTCGTCAAAACAATTAAAATGAAATCACACGTTATTAAGCTATATTTTTTTCTCCGCTGCAGATTTTGTATCAATTAACAATATATACACTTTTTAACAGAAATGGATATTGATAACAAAAATCTTTTAGCAAACTTGAACATCTCCCTCCATACATTTCAACCACTTAGTAATAAACTTAAGTTGAGTCTTATTTACAGAGCTTCTTCGCTGATATCAATATTCCTTTAATATATTACTGCATTAAAAAAAAACACTGATCTTTGAATATATTCATGAATATCTGTTTTATTTATTAATAGACAATTAATTAAATAAATTATTCAAGGTAATTTCGAAAACAGGGGTATAAATTTTATTTACTAAAAGTTCTGTTTTAACGGAAAGTATTATTCCTAAACACGGTGTGTTTTATTGAATTTAAAAGCATCCAGTCTAAATCACAGTCTGGACTTTTGACATAAATATTTTTTTTTCTATCGATGTTTAATAATTCTAAGTCGAAATTTAGAACGCATGCCGAGGAAAGACTGTATTAGATAAACATGCTAAGTCGGTTTGATCTGCGAATCGTTTGCCAATCATTCAGGTCAGATTTTTTTAAATAGGTTTATTCTCTTTGATCGAAACATATATGCAATTATATATTATAGGCAAACTTACTAAAAATGTAGTTAAAATATCGATAAATTGAAGAGAGCTTATGTAGTTTGATGGCTTTAGATAATTTTGGCTTTACTCATCCCGATATATCGAGTTTAGAAGGATGAAAAGACGTAACCGAGGCATAACAAATTTTACAGGATCCAACAATATTTATTTAATGATTTCAGGCCAAAATCAAAATTTTCAATAGACACAACCTTGAAGTGGGTGAGTAATAAAACGGGTATTTTTTTTAGCCAATCTGATATTCATTTAACCCATAAAGGAGTACGGACGTAATATTACGTCCAACGCTGTTTGTAGCCCATAGAGTGCGAACGTAATTATGCATCTGACTGTATGCCACGGGAACCGGTATTTCTGATTAAAATATACATCATTAGAATAACTATTACGTATTTCGGAAGACATATTTGAAAAAGTTAGGATATTATCATGCGTTTCAACCGACATCTATCAAAATGAAATGCGATATGAACAAAAACTCACTCTTCAAAGGGTTAATAAGTTTTTTATGAAAAAAAGCAGCGTTATTGATTGGGTGGAAGTCTTTTTTCCTGTACAAAAATTTCACATACCAACATTTTTTCAATCTCAAAAGCTAAATTTAAATACTAATTCAGAATTAGCTGAACATACCTCAGCTAAAACTTGTATCAAGATGGATGCATTGTGATTATCAAAAAAGCCATTTAAAAAAGTGATGGTTACGTCCTTCTTCCTTTTTACTGTCGATATAATCGTACCTCCTGAGAATTCCATCTTCAATCAACGATATTCGATTCACGCTATAGCTGCGGGTCTAATTATTAAAGTCTAATTATGGTTTAAACATAAAAAAGTAAAACTTTAGAGAATAATATCTTTTTGCAACGTAATACAATGTACATAACTTTCTTCGAACGCGTCAGTTGATAATTAATATAAGTCGTTTTTCTTTCATCAATTTAAAAAAAATATTTATTCTTGCCAATTCTATTGTAGTCAGCTTATAATAAATTCATGTTACATATATTTCATCTAATGTTTATATAATTTACATATATTAAGAATGTATTTATAACATAAAT
>JAGVSQ010006181.1:0-16717 GCA_022683975.1 Rhyacophila evoluta
TGTGTAGATCCATATGCTCCACGTTGGGAGTGAACATGGTATAAAAAAAAAAAAAACTTATTTCATTATATATTATTACTAAATTAATATCAAATCGGGTGTATAAAACACCAGTTTTAGTCTTAATAAACTTCTAAGATGTGTCTATTTAATATTTTGATGTTGGCTCTAAATCATTGTAAAAAGTTTTTTCTGTCTCATCTAATATATTGTTGTATGTCCTTTTTCCTTCCTACAGTCGGTATTTACACTAGCCCAGCATGAGTATTTCAACTAACGGTATATCCAAAGCAATATCCGATACGTTTAGAATGTAATATACACCGAAGAAGCATAACGTAATAACTTTTGTATTCAATCGTGTACAAATTTTTCAATTTTATATCCATGTGACAAAGGTCATTTTTTTGCAGCGGATATGAAGTTGTTATTAAGAAAAGAATTTTCGATTAATAACATTTCAGATTACAGCTATTTTTCAATTAGATTGTGCATTATTTGTAAAATAAACCTGTATCGTAAAAAATATCTATATGTTACGCCCAAACATGGAAATATTATAGTGAATGCAACCACAGCGCGTTATGGGTGACATGAAAAAACACAGATAACATCCATTTTTTAGACATATTATAATTTATACATAAAGCAATATGTAGAAGTGAGAAATGACCACGAAGCGTTCGTAATAAATTTTTACCCGATATAACTTTACCTTACAAACTAATCTAATTGCGTTAGGCTAGATTGGAAAGTTAGGGCTATTGGAAAGTCAAAAGACATCAAAATTATATATCGCTCATGATAAAGCAATACATTGTGTGTCACATAAAATTTTAAAGAAAATAAAAAAAGCTCTCATATACATGAAATTCGATATGTATATTTTAAATTAACTAATAATTTTTAATGTCGACATCATGATGGATTTTTTGATATTGAATATAGACAGCTCTTTCATCTCTTGTAATTTTTATCGTTGTCTGGTATACGAGGTATTGATTTTTCATGAGCCATATCTTTTGTGTCAGTGTTCATCAAACCGACCAAACTTAACCTAATAACCAAATCTAACCTAAAATAAAGTGGTAAAGTTAGGTTACATTCAGATTCATTTGAGATACAATGCTGGGGCTTATTTGCATATATTGTACTACATGTGACCCTTTTTTTACACGGTAGATAGGTACCGCCAAAAAACCGTGTAAAAAAAACACAAGTCGTCGCTACTTGATAATTTACGCGCGCATCTCTAAAATAACATTTTGACTATACGATGACTTTTTAGAACTGATTTTTGATCCAGAAATTTCTGATTTTTGTATAAAATCTTCATTATATTTAATCTTTCTAATAATCACTTCGTTCAAACCACAACTTTTGCCCACAGGTGTGAAACATTTGCGTCTCTCAATACAGTTTAAAATTTTCAATTTATCCAAATAAATAGCTCGTTTCTTTAAAATTGGTTGTTTTGCAAAACGGGGTTTTCTAACATTGTACCCGCAAAGCCATGACCAGCATGTTAATACATCGGTCCGCAGCAAAGTGTTGAAATACTGAAAAAAAATCTTAAAAATAGCTCCAAACTCTAAGAAACTATCAAATGAAATGCAGTGTACAAAAATCTCGTTATATGTTACACTATATTCTACCAAAAGGTATGTTATAATAAAGGATATTAATAAAAAAATGATTTCTGATTTGCACCCACTACCATTTTTTGCAATTTCAAATGCTCCGGCGCCACAAATAGGTGAAATTTATTGAGATCCTACATCCTATGCAATCTGATGCCGTGTATTGAATGCTGGGACGCGATAGCTGGCGAAATTGAAAAGACGTAACGTAGTTGTGTTAGAATGAATAATAATAAAATACTATGTCTTCCTTGATTTTATTGGACCGTGTTTTTTCAAAAGCGTGTAAAAAAAGTTACATTGTATCTTAACACGGTATAACCATACGTTGAACAACGTGTGATTTCTGCATTCCGTTTTTAACACGAATCAAAATGCATTGTGGCTACTTTTTTGACTATTCAATATATTCCATATTTGGGCGTAACAGTATGTACAGTAACTTTAATATAATACTAATAAATTAGAATCTATTTCAATACGGATATGAAAAAATACATTTCTCGCGTGCTAACAATGCACTCAAAAGAACAGCCCATGTTAATAATGAGTATAAAAATTGTACATTCCATTCAAAGAAATAAATAATGTAGCAGGTTTTTTTCGTGCGTTAACAAACATAAAACCTTGCGGGAAATCTAAGTAATCAAACATTCTAAATGCATTAATCAATAATTTCATAATTAATCGGTAATACCAACTGATTACATTATTTTCCACTAATGAACGAAACGTTTGTGTACATAGGCCAATTTATCAATCAAATGAAATATTATTTGAAAAAATATGATTAAGCGTTTAGGCCAATTCTTGCGTGAAATAAAATACTTAGCAAAACGTATCATCGCAATTACTGTTCATTTTTTCAACGTGATATATTTTTAAATGTCAAAATGTACGTATATAAATTAATTTTATTGCTATCAAACAAATCAAATATACATTGTTTATACATATCAAAAATAACACTTAAGATAAAAATATATGTTATTGATCGATTGTCTTTTAGTTAAACTTTACGTAAGAGGTGTTTATTTTGATTAATATAAACACTTACGTAACTATTAATACATGAATTTTATTTTAATGTATTGCTTAATATAATACTACTGCCAAATTTAAATTAAATACATTATTTTATTTTTTTAAATTATATATCTATAATAATTATATATTTAAAAATTAATAGTGACCTGTAAGGCTCGTAAATACTTTTAAGAAAATATAGCTTACACGATAATTAATGTTTTATATACTACACATCCAATTATAATTAGCTTGGCAGTGGTATTTTAAAGAAGTTCAACAATTACACAGATTTGTGATTGTACAGAATCTGACTTCCAAAATAATTATTTTTAATGACTTCTCAATTTTATATTTTCGTGAGATCACAAATCATACTGTTATTTTAAAAAAATTAAAGATTTTAACTTGTAAAATATAATATGCTTATCTTTTTAAGAGGACAGGTCCACAAGTATAACACTACTAGCTTACTTTTTAAATAACTATATAGTGAGTGATACATTTAGATATTAATAAATCATGAATCACAAAATTGTCATTAAAAGTTTTGTCGACTAAATCGTCATATTACTGGCAAAAGACGTTAAAGTAAAAAGTGAGTTTTGAGATAGTCGAGTTTTAATATTTACCTTTCTTTGTTAAAAACATTGTACGACAATTTCCATCAAATAAAACATTATAGATTAAGAATTTGTCGTAAAATGTATTTAACGGAGAGACTCAAACGTTAAAACTCGATTATCTCAAAACTCAGTTTTTTACTTTAACGTCTTTTGTCAGTAATACGACGAAATATAACAGACCGTAAATTTAGAATTACATTATAATAACTAACAAGCATTACTCCTTGCTAGCTGACCAGTGAGGATAACAAACAAAGTCTTTATAATTTTTTCCACTGATAATCATTATCTACTCATTGAAATGCAATGACACAAAAGTAAGTCGTATTAAAGTGGTGTTATAAACAGACAAACTAGAGAGATAGAAGGATAGAAATGATACTAACAATATCTTGTAAGACCGTATAATATCAAAGTTTTGATATTATTAAAGTGCGCGAATACTGGACATTGAAAACCAACTAGAATCATGAAAATATCATGGTTAATTTAAAGAATTGAAACATAGGTGAGAATAAATAGATACTGCCGTAGAGTACATGAGAAAAACAATACTGATTAGACTTACTCGTAAACATCACTACGCCACTGTTAACAATTTTTCATATCCTAGGGAAATCATTTATCACTTGTAGTCCCGATGGGCTATTACTAAATACGCACCCCATTTTTGGTCAGATGCTTTCAAATCGTACGTTATGTGATTTTTTTTTAAAACTTTAATCAATTACATAAAAACATCAGTGCACATCTAGATGGTCATAAGAGCATGCTGACAAATAATTCTTATTAAAAGCAATCTGTTATGTCGTAATTCACATCGTAAAAATAACAGTGCTTAATTTGTCAATTATTATGTAATGTCTATTTTTCAGAATTTTGTCGCCATAACAAAGCATTTCAAATTTTATTTTAATATTATTTTATTCGATATTTAATACAATACAATGAAGCTTTTTGTAAAGAAATTAATAAAGATTTGTAAAAAGTCGTATTTCATTATTGACGTAAAATATTTAATATAGTGTTTATTTTTTTTACGATATTAGCAATCCGCTTAATTAAAATTCATTATTCAATTATTATTATCACTCTAAACCCGTGTTTAAAAAGCTATAAAACCATATATTTGTATGAAAATATTCCATTATTTATTGACAGTATTTAAGTAAAACTTTTGTTTATCTAAATAATAGACACACGCTGTGTTTATTGCCAGTTTACTAAACCACGATTGATAAAATTTGAACATAAAAAATGCTGTCATCAATTTTCGATTATAATAGTGTATTCCGTTATAGATTCAAAAATTATATCTTTTCGGTATCCTTTTAACTAATAATTAAAAACGTTACATTGATAAAACTAATTTAATTTGAATAATAATACATATATAATACAATACAAAACTCACCGCTTTACGAGAGCATATTTTACTCGGTGTCGAGCTCGCACCTGTTATTGTGCACTTGAATCTTTCACTATGAAAGAAACGGTACAATAGCAACGCGTTGCCGTCTAACGTGCACCGTTTAAATACGTTTACGAGTTCTATTTCTCAATTTAAATTCTATTTCATTCATGACTATATCAATGACAGTTGGAGATTTTTTTGCATAATAAATACTGATTCTTAAAAGTTAACCAAAAACTTTTTTATTTATTCAAGGAATTAATAAACATCAAAAAACATGAAAATATTATGTTACAATGGTCGGACAGAGCATCAGTTTCAACTATATACAAATATAAAAAATGCCATGCTTAGCTGATGTCAGTACTAGTATAAGCTGCTACCCTTCCGTTTACCCATCGCTTTATTGAAAAGATCGATGTGATTTAAGAATATATTACCAAACGGCTTATTATGATCCTTCGATGAATATAAATTATTCTACTCAGAAAATAAAATTTTAAAATTTCCGACCATATGATACAATATCACAATAACAATGGCCAACACTCGATTATTTTACCTTGTTTACAGATGATACATTTAAAAATAAGCGTTTTTAAATTAGATTCTTCTAAAACTGCCTTTGATTTTAACAACTATAAGTATAATATTCATATATATATATATATGTATTAAGAAATCTTGTATTATATATTGTTTATATAATCTCTAACGTAGTAGCGGATACGGCGGAAAAAAATTATCAAGAAACACTTTTATTTACAGATAAAGTTCACATTCCTAATTGATCGTAAGGCATTATTAACTTGTTAGTCGAGAATAATTATAAATTATAGCTGGATAAAATATTTGAAAGCCATTAATAACAGTCGTTTAATATTGTGAAAGGTTATTTTTTAGATAACCCTGACCGTTAGACATTAAAATTTATTATAAACCTACATTTCGGTTCAGCTACCGCAACAAATAAAACTTTGTCATCGAACAGTGTTTGCTTTGGGTTTTACTATCGCTGCACGATCTCAATTATTAAGAAACTTATACTAGATATAAACGCTTTATTACTGAAAGGCATTTTGTGAAAGAATAAAGCCGCCATTTATTAGCCAGTGACGGGGTGAAACGGGTCATTAAAGATTAATTCAACTCATTCCAGATACATTTTTAATTTTTATATAAAAGACCGGAATTTATTTATTTTGATTCGAAGAAAAGTATTTATTTTATCTCCGATTAAAATATTGTACAATATTTCGTTGCATCGGTGTCCAATTCATAGCTGTGCGCATTTTTGTACAGAAGTCATGTGCTTACATCTCGCAACCATGTGAGTTTTTAAGCATTCAAAGATGCAAGACTTGATAGCCAATTGGTTGATCGATCAAACGAAACTCTTTCCATGTGAAAAAAATTGTATTTATTGGGAAGTTTTCACATTATGATCATCCATATACCTCAACAATGAGAAGGAACATTATACGAAAAATATATATAGAATTACAAGTGGATGGGTTTTCCTATTTTATTTTATAATTGTTCACAGTATAAACAATTGCAAAAGAATATACTGTCGTATTACTGGAAAAAGACGTTAAAGGGAAAAGTGAGTTTCGAAATAATGTAGTTTTAATGCTTGAATCTTACTGTTAAATACATTTCACGACAATTAATAATGCATTATACCTTAAGAAATTGTCGTAAAATGTATTTAACAGAGAGACTCAAACATGAAAACTCACTTTTTCACTTTAACGTCTTTTGCCAGTAATAGGACGATATATAATCTTTATGGCTTCAAAGTGGAACATATGAATTTTGCAGTGTTAAAATAAATGATATTACTGCAATACAACACGTATTAGCGCGATGATTTCATCAGCTAATTTCTTCCACAACCATAAAGATGTGACAGCTGCAGATGCAACCAATGCATATTCTAGATTATTTTTTGTTAATCCCCAATATGAAAATGTCTTAACAGATTAATTTTCACGAGAATTTTTCATCAGATTTTTTTTTGTAAATCCGACAGATGTGGGAATTGAACTCACATTTTCTGAATTGGTATGCGCGCAAGCTAACCACTACGCTACGGATTTTTGTTTTCTGCTATTTTTTAAATTATACATATCCAGTCAGAATATTTTCATTTAATATCCGCGCTAATTTAATTCAGTAAAAATGAATAATCACTCACATATAAACATAGTTGTACGATTGTTTTAGTAATTTTTAAACATATTAAACAAAATCGTTTAATAACTTATATAATTTAATGATTAGACAATATTTTTGGTACCAAAGGCCCAGACTGCATTAACTAGGAGACTGAGAGGCATTTGATAGCAGGCTACGAGCAGTGTCAATATAATAAAGATATAAAACACATGAATATAAATAACATAAAAATATCACAAATCGACAACTTGAATGTAAAAGACATCAAAATGACTCGCGGGCACCCCTGCATGGCACACAAAGGTATTTTTATTGTCAGCCGAGTATCAATTTGGAAGTCTGAGCAAATTGAGGCTTCAGATGCAATCGTACCACGTTGCTACGGAATGAAAATACCCGACCAGTTTCTAATGCGACTTCTTTCAATAAAGTATTCATCAAACGATGATATATTGAATTAGTCAATGTATGTATATGGCAAGTTAATTGATTCCTATGTTATTAGCTATTTTTTTTTTCATCTATCGAGTAAGATAGTTGTGAGAGATGTATTTTAAAGATAAAATCTACGGTATATATTTTATTTATTTTTTATTTAACTACTGTATTGCTCATAAATATTTTATTTTTCACTACCTCTACCCGGCCACGCGTTGCTGTGGCTTACACTGATTAAAAATAATGGCGCTGTTTTTTCAAAAAAGCATGTTTTTTCCTGTCACAGGTGTGACATATATATAATAGTAGGTATATGAAAACACGCGTGTATTTGAATGCAACGTTGTGTCAAAATTTCAAAGCAATCGGTGAAAAACTTTCAGAGATTATTGTTTCAATGAAATTAAATCGTAAATAAAAGAGATAATATGGACGAGGTTGAATATTTAATTTTAAAATTAACATCCAGAAGTAATGAGAACCAGGAGGAAAGTATAATACAACTACAAGTAGATATTTATATGGTCATTACAAGCACTTCACAAGACAACTCATTACAATTTAGTATACTTCCATAAAATGTGAAATAAAAATCCTGACAAAAATAAATGCAAGCGCTTATTATAAATGAGAGAGATGACTATCAAGAGCAATATAATTTTGGGAGCCACAAAAACCGCACGCTATCAAATTTCATTTAAATTTTGATTGCTATACTAGACGGAAACATCCCCTGCACGAACTATTAAATAAATATAAGTGCACTCAACAGATGAATGAAAAAATTTCAAAAATATTTATTTAACCCTAGTTTTAAAGTATACAGCATTTGAAGACACATGTAGGAGATAGCAAATTTAGGAAAGTTACAAGTTTCATGATAGATATTTAGCTGAATATAACCTATTACCACTATAAGCTGTAACTTATCAAATACTATCGTCCGTTGCTATTTAAAACTTTTATCAAAATGACAACAATCATTACAACCATCTTTGAAAACTAACTGCCATGAAAATTGTATTAATTTGGACGTTACAAGAATAAATTTCCGGCACTTAAATGACAAAACAGAAACTACATATTTACTTTAGGCTACTTAATATGCATATTACAACATCAACAAAATATTTTCTCGAATAAACTCAATATACAATACATGTACATACATATAATAATGAATACTTCATATTAAAAATATATTGAAATACGCGTTGGTAGACTTACACGAATCCCCTTTGTTTCGTTCATTTATTCATCCATCATCCATGATTTGAGTTAGAATATTTCAACATAAATAGAGATAGTAAATATTATTTGCTAGATAAATTTGCATTTTTAAGTATAGATAAGTAATTTTGGGTCAAATGTGATGTTACGAGCTTTTCTAATTCAGTTGATGATATTTATATTTAAAAGTGAATTAACGTCTACAACAACTTTCCATCAACAAAAGATGTGTTCTCAATTAATTATAATTTGTCAAAACACGTCAGTTACAATTTATTATATTAAAAGTGACAACAGCGTTTATAAAATAAAATATAGTTTATTACCATTTAATGATATTTAAATACTTGCCGAGTCAGAGAAATTAATTATGATCCTAACTTACTTAAAAGATTATCTAATGACCCACTCATTATCAAATTACCAAAGCATATACTAATGGCGTGTCTAACAAAAGGTCTACAACTGCGTGGAGTGTTGAAAAACGCTGAAGATTCCTTTGGAGATTTAAGAAATCGGAGTAAGTTGATTCGTGATGCTTGAAAAGGGTGACTCATCAACAATGCTATTTATCAATACCAATTTAAACATTAGGTACAATAGTTTAATATTAAATAAATAATTACATATAATTTTATATTTTAATATTAACTTAGCCAAGTATAATAGTATCAATATAAACATATTACATTATTTATTAAGTGGAATTTGAATTACTTCTCAATACTATATACGTATACCTATAAGTCATCTACTTATGGCACTCATACACCTACAGTCCGCTTGCAGTCCGGAACTGTCAATCTAAGGCGATGATTAGAATTGAGGCAACATGCGAGGTTAGCATGACATGTGAGATGGGCCTATCGAGCAGTCTGACAGTATACAACTGTTGACTCGGACTGTATAATGTGTGGCCTGCTTTAATCGTAATCATTATCTTGAACTGTCAGTCCCCGAACTGCAGGCGGACTATAGGTGCATGGGAATCATAAACCTAACGATATTAATTGACAGTGAAGTAACTGCCAAATGTTACTGTGAATCGTTCACTTACAGTGGACCATTTAGGTTGTTATATTATAAGGCTGAAAAAATCAGTGTTTTGAAATAGGTAACATTAGTAACAGTATTTTTGTTTAGCATGTAAAACTGCTTTAGCGACAGTTTTATCGAAATCTATGTCCGAATAGTATTATATTCTAAACTTTTATATAAACGTATGTCCATTCCGGATATATTTATTTATACGAACGATGTTATGGATAATTTGAATTATTTTTACGACATATTTCACACACCAATATTATATAAGAACATCACATTTTTCTTTTCCATTACAATTTCATTGTGTCTCTAATGCGGTATTGCATGCCAAATAATAATATGCTTCACTTTAAAATCGAATATAATACCACGAAATTCTTTGTAATAAATATTTGAACCCTTTTAACGTAATCACGCATGATACAATTTTCACGAAAGTCGATTGTAATAAATACATACATACACAATATATTATAATATTAGGATTGTAGCTGTATTTTCAACATACCTGTAAATATTGATATTCATTTAGTTGACAACTAATAATAATGACTCGGAATTATTTCCATATTTGGAGTCATAGAAAATAGCTGTAAAGTATACTAATTACGTCATATTCTATAGAACAAGCCAGAAAATTTTTCTAGAAGTGCAATTACGTTTATAAATAAACGTTCAACAGGTATATTTGTTCTCCAATAATAATTCACTTCATAAATTGTATTAGTAAATAAAAATTGTTTTTCAGCTTTATCGTTATAAACGTAAACTCAAATACAAGACTGGTGTTAACAAGTAAGATTGCGTCAAACACACGTGATGTAATTTTTGTTGTGATTTTTTTTTAATTATTATTCAACACTAGCGAATGCTTCTATTAAGATTCAAAATACACACGACTTTAAGTCTAAAATATGCTGTTGACTTTGTAACATGCCATGCTGTTAATGTAGCTTCACTTAAAATTATCCATAATTAAATAACATTAAATTTAAGAGATGCATAATAAGAATAAAACATAGTTCGACAACATTAGGGTGGCGAACGGCAAATCGTCGCGTCGCAAAAATCAGCGAATAACGGTCCGCGAGCAGTATGCAGCCCACCGTCAGGAATGCAGTTATGCGAACCCCCCGCCTCTCCCCGTGGCACCGCTGGTCCAAGAGCCTACGACGCACCAAGCTATGTGCATAAATATAGTTAGCGCACCTTCGATCGGATCCAGGTTTGATTTTCTGATCGCTTGACCGATTTTATTGAGGTCGGATTCGCGCGTCGCAGAATCGCCACCGGTTTGTAAAAGCTTTGGCGAGAGTATTGTCAAATAAAATGAACTTTCGTCAAAGCTAGGATTACAAAACATAGCCGAAGTTTCAATTTACTTTTGAATAGAGCGGACAATTTTGGATATTGCATTATTTCCTAAAGATTTTAAGTTTAATTTTGGTAATCGGTAAGGCGTTTAAGGCGGTAAATCTATGATAATGGCCGCTAAATGCGCATGGTTTAATGCCAGAACTTAAGGATTCGAAGCTGATAAGAATTTTATTTGACTTAATAATGCAGGCTAGGATACTTATTACATTAAGTAATTTGCTGACAACTAAACCTCGTGAAAGACACCTTTCAATTAAAGTCTACACATTCAAGAGGTCCATATGCTCCATTTTTAGATCAGGCATATTAAATAAAAATATAAACACAACATTCTTCTCCATAGGGTGTATGCCAAACTACAGTTACGTATTTATTAATAATTACTAAATGTATCCATTTGGAATTTTCATAAGAAAATAAAATATTCAAACGTATCATGTACATTGAAATGTGATTCATTGGCGTTGTATTTTTAATTAAATTTTTAAATGCATTTATTTTCGCATATCCAATTAATTTTCTTAATAAATTTTATATTATAGTATATAACACCGTATAAAATACTGTTATTATAAGTATTGACTTGTGGTTCCTAATTAAAATTAATTTCATTCTTAAATATGTTTAAAACTGTGCAGAATAAAATAGATTTCACATTTAAAACACTGCTAACTAATATCTTACAAATAAGCCGTTTTTCATATACATTTAAATTTAAATTGGCAATACTGTACATGCCTAAGAAACTTAAGAAAAACATTAGCTTACCAATGGTTTTAACATATTAGTAGTTTATTTATTTTAACATTCCTGATATCAGACAAAACCTCGGTCTAATGTTGAAAATCACAAACCAAGTGTTTTCGATTTAAAATAATATTTATCAAGTAATTTATCATTTGTTAGTCAATTATTTGAATTATAATATTATCCACGCACTATTTTCATTTATTTAAAATTGTAATGTTTACAAAAAATGATTTAAGCACAATAAGCACTAGAGGTCTTGCAAAAAAGTAGTGTGACCACCCGTTTGTTTCGTTATACCAAATATATTGTTACATATTGGATGAATGTTTATACGGTACCACATAAAATACACATCATATTGGAATTTTCATTGCTTCGATATTCGTTATTAAGAGACTCGACCAGTATTTGTCTAAATAAATTAATAAAAAGTAATCAGTGATATTCAAATATGATCACTTTTCACCGCTTCATAACTTATCTGAAAACTAGTATGTATTCTACGTTATAAATTAATTTTAACTTTAAAAATTCCGAAGTGAATAATTTATTCACTTTTCAATATTTATCAAAATGTTTCAAGAGGTCGATTATATTTGATGGCTCCCCGTGGTACATCTACCATGTACTTAGAAGTAACTCAACTATTTTAATACATTGCAATAAAAATTTACGACGGTGTTTTGGTAACTGTTTAAAATGCGCTTCTGTTATGTAAATCACCAGACGGTACGTATTACATGTGTATATTTAAAAAATCGTCATAGATGAATTATCTGATTAGAGATATAAAAACAGATACATAATAAAGCGAGTCTTTAACATTGCTTGTAACATGTATAGCCTGTCTGGAGTTTGGTCCGAACTATTAATTGACAATATTAAATAAATTAAGTTTATTGTAGTAATCGCTATTTAATTTTTTACAGTAAAAAAAATCACGGGGCGCGCTTGAACTGGTGAATAGCTACTTAAAATATTTATATATTCAATAAAAAACGGCATTTAATAATTATCAAGAGTGTATACACAGTAGCGTCCGTAGCGGGAGGTTAGATAGTATTCTGTATGCTTTGGTAACCGTTCTAGGTGTGTTTATGATTAAGCTCGAAAATATTTATATTTTACATGTCTTATAATTAAAAGCCTGAATGAAAAATTTGGGCTTTTTCACATTTAGGGATAGAAAAATATTTTAATTAAAAATATAATGCACAATATTATTAATATATCATGCTGTTTTGGGTTAATTTAAAACTAACACTTTGACAGCATTGAAGAAATGTTTATTATGATATACATATATTATTTAATAACTATGTTCGACTGAAAATTGGGTACCTTACACATTTATCTATATTTTATAATTTTCTATCAATACCGGTATCGACAGTTAGGATATTTTCAACTTAACTTTTAAGACAGTTGTTTTGGTAAAATATCGCTCATAACCAAGCAATGTATCGTGTAAGGCCAAGGCTACCATGCTACGATGGGAAAGCAACAACAGCAAAGCGTTGGCTACAGAGATGCAAAATAGCTATAGATAGGTAAGTGAACAAGTGACCAAGTTATTATGAAGGCAACGTGTTGTCGTGCTACCTTGCTCACTCATCTATTATATTTAAAGCTAATTTGCCTATCTATGGCTGACGCTCTGCTGTCGTATCTTTGCCGCTGTGGCATCTATCGTAGCTTCCGCCTAATACATTACAGAAGGTGAAAAAAAAATCGCCTATTACGTGAAATTCTATATTTTTTTTGTTATTTTCGTCTCTTTGATTTTTTGATATGTGGTATACGACGCTTTGCCATGAACGATAAAATAAGGATTCGGTTTCAACATACATAAATATATATAAAACACCGAGTTGTTATTTCAATAAAATATATTTCGATCATCAATTGGTAGTAAACAAAAAAAAACGGAAGAATATATCTGGCAATAAGAAAGTACGTGGAGTTACATAATGAAATATTTAGGCGTCAATCTCTATAATGGCATTTGATGTTATATATATAATATACGATTGAGCCACGTAGAGTGAATTATACTAGTAAAATAAATTGTCAGAATTTATGCTTGCTTCAAACTGTGAAGATATATTTATAATTTGGTCCAACGTAGTCATGAAAATGTGTCTAACGTTTCCCCAAATAAATATTACAAATAGATTAAAATCTCGAAGGATGGGTGAAAATATATAAAAATCACATTACTGCATTCACATTTATATGTTTTATAATATATAATGTCACCAAATAACAGCTCAAAGTCATTGAATATTGAAAATGTAATATTTTATACTACTGATCGCTTCTAACATTTATCCTATGCCATGGAACCATATATCGTCGTATAGTAAATTCAATATTTTTGTCACATTTTTTGAATTTCCACTTCACGGTGCTCTTACATGCAGATTTACACAACTCAAAAATCTATCTTGTAAGATTATCTCCAACAATCAAACACGTTTTTATTCTTAGAATAACATCGTTTATAATCAATATGCTATTTTAATGTATAAAGTATAGAATTATAAAATAATTTACTTGTTTTTAAAACACTAGATATTTTGGTTTGAGTTATGAATGATATAAATAACAGTAGTTGGAAGCCAATTAAAATTTAATAAATAATTCACTCTCTTTCAAATAAAAACCAACACTAGGAAGAGGGAAATAGTTATAATATTACTTTTACATATTCAAATAAAAAAAATCAATCATATGTCATGCATATGCATAGCTCGTAACTAATAATTAAACATTCAAAGCATGATCGATGTGTTTTAATAGCGGATATTTATGTAAATGCGTGCGATAATTAATATAACCAATTAATATAAATTATTAGAAAAAATAAAAACAAACATTTTAGTAGATATTAATGTTGGTATTATAATATTAACATAATACTTCCACGTAAATTATACAATACCGTCAATGTTTCGTCAAATTGAATTCTGTTCTTGTAATATATTTGTACACACTTCTAAGGTTAATGATCGGTTTTAATCAATAAAGCGACGTGATTGGTTGATAATTAAAAACGATTTGAAATACGTTGAACAGAACTAACTGTAATTACAAACAAATGGCACTATTAGACAAACAGAAAGCGTACGTAGTATGAAGAGTATATGACTCTAGATCAGTGTTTCTCAACTTGGCTTCTGATGGCTTAGCATAAACTTACTAGTACAGACACTCTAGGACTATCTAAAAGATCGCATTATATACACCACAGTCAAGAAACGGAGATCTTCATTACGGACCATCACCATTTGAGTAGTAGAGGCTTTTGGACTCGAGGCTGTTCAACCACTTCATTGGTGACATTCCTGAGACACACAAGTGTTCCATAACGCTCTATGACGCAGCAATGAGACGGTCATACTTGTTACAGGAAGAGAATGCAGCAACGTATTCAAGAACTTAGAGAATGATACGCGCTAACTGACTGACTTGTTTGGACGCTAGCGCCTTAAAGTAAGCGCGGACAAGACAGAAGCTCTCTTCTTCTCAAAAAAACCAGCGTGTAGAAGTACAAATGATACCAATTCCATATGCAATAAGCCTTGCAGTTTTTTCCCCACTGCCAAGTACTAAAAAGTTCTCATTGATAATGGGTTATCCTGGATGCCTCACATTAGGGAGCCACTAGGAAATGCGAATAAAACGAGGGACGTATTATATCCCACCTCCAATTGCAGGAGTTACTTCTACAAACTGGACTAGAGGATCATCCACAGTATGGTCATCTAGTTCGCCATGCACTTCGTATTGTTTTTGTGATCCTGTAGGTATACAGGATAGAAAATAAATGCTTTAGGACTACCTATGACTTGGACTACGATTACAGCCTGACGCCGGTGAAGGTAATCTATGAAAAACGTCAATCGCTTCCGTGAAACATTCATGTAAAGAATGAACACGGGTTCTCTCGGTAAATAGTCGGGTCAAATTCAAATAATATTGGTATCAAGATTTATAATAGAAAGAATAAATCTTCATATAATACTCGTACTTTGAGTAATGGAACAATTCTAATTTCGAGAAATTACTATATTTAAAAGAATATGAAAATAGTCTTTGCACTTCTTCTGTTAATAAACTCTTTATAACAACCCCTATTGTACAAAAAAATAATATTATAAATAAATCTTTTTTACCACACTTGACAAAGCGCAACATAATAGTGGTTGTCAAAAGTTTACAGAAAATATTGACAAAAGGAAGGGAAAAATCGATAATAAAATTCGACCGTATACCGTTCGTACGATGCATACATTATTTTATTATGAGGAACGTGGAAGTGGTCACTCCGTCGATTAATCACAAATTATTGAACACGATACTGTTTTCCATCGCTGCACTGGCAAGCAAGTAAATACTTACTTGAAGTAAGTTGGTGGAATGTGACATATTTACGACGAACCACTGCGCGTATTTTTCCTCACAATGGTCAGCCACACACGAACAGACCGTTTTCTGACAACATCGTATTATATTTACTATTATATATTTGCATTTTATACTGAATATTATGAACTTTATATTCGAATTGAGTTTTCTTGTCAATATTTTGTTCAATCAATGGATAAATTCTAACGAAATATGGCCAGAGAACATCAGTCAAATAAAAAAATTCACAGATTTAAAACTATCGAAAAACCGAAAAAAAATGATCTGTATATATCCAATTCACATCCATTTTTAATAAAACGTGGATTTAAAATAATTGTGAATTAAAAAAGTACATTACTATATGTATATGTATTTAAACATGTTAGTTCTGAATGTCAATATATGGTTTTCGATGATAAAGTAATTTTGAACTATTTTTGGCTCAAGTGTATGTTATTTAGCTTAAAGTTGAGCCACTAGGACGACATTATGATATGCAGTATAAATTATATAGTAAATGATTAATATTTTCGACTGATGGTGCTTGATGGAAATCGATTTTAAATTCTAAATTA
>JAGVSQ010006182.1:0-16715 GCA_022683975.1 Rhyacophila evoluta
ATATATATATATATAGTGAAATCATAAAAATGTTTTTTACCAATTTAATAATATGCATTTTTTAATTTTCTCGCCGTAGTATGTTATTGAATTCGCCAGTATCTTTTAACAGAGTCATACATTTGCTAAGTGTCCTATTATGAGCGTTCATAGTTTTATTCGCTTCAATAACTCTTCCAATTGTAGAAGCACATTGCATAACCCTTTAAGTATGATGTATCTATTAATTCCAGTCCTTAACAATTTGTTTTTATCACGTGATAAACACTTGTATGGATACACCTGATGTGGTGACTATCATTTCATAGACCAGGGATAATTCGAAAACAGTTTCAAATAAAACATTTAAATACTGTTATACAACCATCTACAAGACTATTTTCCAAACTAACAGTAGTAAAAATGATTTTTCAACATAAAATACAAATATTTTCCACATTACATATAAGCCAATTTATATTTTTACTAAAATTTGTCAAACAGAAATACATTATTTAATACAATCTATGTACTAATAGTAATAATAAATAGTAATAATTTGCTTTGCGCACCTAAAGCAGCTTGATCTAAGTCCTCTTCAGTAACTACGCTACTAGTGAAAGGGATGTATATTTGATGAGGTTGTTCAAGGACTGAACTTGGTCTGGAGTATGTTTTTAGCACGAGAAACTTATTCTAAGCCAGGTTCCTTGACCGTCCCAATATAATATTAACACTAAATTTTACAATCAATGCTATTGAAATATTTTTACCATCACGCTTGTATCATTTTATCTTGTGGTCATCTTATCTATAAGGTCAAATTAATTAAGCTCGCTACTATGAATTTAAATTCAGTGTACTCAAATTCACCATGCTGGCCGAAGCTATAGTTTTTTGTGGGTGCTTTATTTTGACATATTTTTACGTATTCTGCACATGGAATAATAATTTTTGGAAGGAAAGGGGTGTCATATTTGAAAAGCCTCTGTTTTTCTTTGGTAGTTTTAAAAATGTATTCTTTGGCAGGCAACATTTTGGGATGATGTATGTGGATCTATACAGGTCAGTGTTGATATTTTTTCTTTAATCTCACAATATATAATATGAATCATTTCTACTTTGTAGCCAAATTAACCAGATCAAGTTTAATATAAACATAAACATTTTTCAGGAAATATAAAGACAGTCCTTACGTTGGCTATTTCAAGTTGAATACTCCAGTTCTTCTCATAAGGGATCCTGACATCATAAAAGATGTTCTGGTCAATAATTTTGCTAGCTTTGCTGATAACGATTTTCAGGTACAGATTTTCAGCACTAAGTGTATGGATAACATTATGAAACTATCAAAGATATAATAAACGACAAATTTCTTTAAGTAGACCTTATTCTTACTATCTTTTTATTTGAGTTTATATATATTTTGAACTAATTTTTATTAAAATAATATGTTTATAGTATTTTAATTAAAACTACTTATATTTGAAATTTTTGTTTCATTTTAAGCTTTTTTTCAAGTGTTTTATGGAATTTAAAATGAAATCTTGAAATTGTAAAAATGCCATTGTATTTATGATTTTATGGTAATTGTAAGCTATTTACCTAGTTAAATTAAGCAAAGTTTGTAACTTGGACAGAAAAGTATGAGAAAGTAATTAAATAAAAAAAAAACGCATCTTATTTTAGTTAGCTTATAAAAATTATACCCTAATGTCGTATCTCTAAAATTTTCTAAACGCATCGAGTTAGCTTTCTAGACTAATTGCTTTCAACCTTTTTTGGCCTCGGCCCCCTTTTGACTTAAAATAAATTCTGTGACTCCCCTATTACCAATTATTGTTTTAGAATTTTTTTTTCATATTATGTGAAGCTTTTTTCTCGATTTTTTTAGCTTGCACATAGTAGTATGGCATAAATAATTCACAAAAGAAAGGTCTCTCATTTTTTTTTAGATTACGTAATGTATATTCACTATGAATTTATTCCGTCTGTGCCTCCCCATAAATTTGATATACCTCATCAATTCAAATTTTTGGTTTGTGCTTCCCTTGAACGTCTCTTTGGCCCCTTAGGGCCATATGGACCCTCGTTGAGAATCACTGATCTAGACGCTATACGCAATACTCCACCCCATCAAAAATCCATCAGATAATTTCTTCAACAATGACATGTTCAGGCAGATATACCAATAATAGGTTTTCACGATTAACATTTTCCACATCGTATATATCATTTTTATTTCACAGGTAGATCCAATTGTAGACCCGATATGGGCTACCAATCCATTCGGGCGAAGCGGAGCAGATTGGAAGGAATCTAGGGCACGATGGATAGCTGGAATTACACCCGTTAAAATAAAATCAACTTACGGCAACATGCAAAAGCGGTGTGATTTGATGATCGAGCATGTCAAGGAGTGCTATGCAAATGATCCCAAATATACGTTTGAAGCACGGGATGTAAGAAAACTGTACTATTTAAATAATAAATATTATCAGCTGGGAGGACTTATCCTGAAGGATAGTGAAAATTAATTCATAAATAATTTATATACTTTGTTTTATATTATGTCACTTCATAAACCAAGATTCGCCAAAATTGTACAAGACATGACATACTCCCATTCTGCATATATTATATTTTATTGCCAAATTTTTTTGTACCATCTAATAAATACAGAGGCTTTGCTTGTTCAATGTTATATAATGCACGATGAAGATGAGAAAGATGAAGAAGAAAAAAAAAGGGATTGAAAAGTTTAACATTTTTTTCACAGATGTCATCTAAACTTTTTATGGATTTAGTTGTAACAGGAATATTTGGATTGGAATTGAGTTCTTTCAAACTCGCTGAAAATCCATTCAAAACAATCATAGACAAACTTTTTAATTCTACATTCATTGATGGCTTCCTTACGACATCTTTTATTATCATGCCATGGCTGGGAAAGATCTTTAGTTTGAGGTAAATATAATAATAACCAAATTCAAATGATATTATTAAGAGAACTTAGCGGCGAGGAAATATAAAACCAAAATGAAAGTTCTACTTCAACAAATCTCAATATTGCACCCTTGTTTGTATTATATTATTATTATTATACTAGTCATTTGCCAAATCTATTAAAACTGTGCACCCTATTAAATAAATGTAAATAAATAGGTTTAGATTTTTATGCAGTTTTTGGATTCCAAGCAAATAAAATATAGCCCCCTAATTTATAATTCATAGAAATACGTAATTTATCCATTGTATTATTATTATTTCATTATGTATTCTACTTTAAATGTGCCTCCAACTTACACTGGATTTTAAGTATGATTTACACTAAGTACTAATAAGAATTATTAAGCCCTTTCATATTTTAAAAATATTGGAGAAATTATTTTAACTGAAATAAAATTCCTAATTCCAAGAGTATACTTTTATTCTTCAAGATTTGTAAGCAAGGAAAATGAAAAAAGCCTTCTGAAGATAGCAAACGATCTTGTATCCTTAAAAAATGATCCTCAGATGCTGAAGAATGAAGCATACCAATCCATGATGAAGAATAATTACCAAGAATCTGATGATGGTGAGATCATATTCTGTTGACACTTTTTATAATTATTCTATTTGTGCCCATGTAATAAAATGCAAACAATATTGTGTCTTTCAGTATCATCATTGATAAAATTGGCAGGCTGGATTTTCGGCTATTTACTTGACGGAACAGAGACATCTAGTGGACTTCTTGCTTTTGCACTTTATGAGGTAAGTACTGTGGCATAACAATGTATTGTTAAGGTCAAATTCTAAATTATTTAAAACTGGTAAACTTCCATATGTGTGATCACTGTTAGCGATTCGGGTTTCGCCTTTCGGAATCTTCAGGCTACATTATATGTAGGCAGTGAGCAAACATATAACATACCACCGATAAATCCCATTGTAACTTACTATTTATAGTATTGTTAAGCACTAAAACATCTTAAGTCATGAGTCAGTTTGGGTAGGAGACTACGGCAATTGTTGAACATGTGGGTATTCAAGAAATACTAATCAAATCCCCTGAAAATATCCGGATATGTTAATTAATTGAAAAGCAAGTGATACTCAAGATCTTCGTATGGTTTGGTTGGCTATAAAGAATATAATAGATTCTTAGAGAACATTTTTTTTTGATATTTTGGGAAACATTTTCTTGCTGTCATTTCTACGTATAAATATATTATAAATGGATGGTTATGGCTGTAAAGATTCTCATTTTTATGCAGTATTTTCATAATATATGCATGAGAGAGCATGATGATATCGTAGATAAAATGTCATAGTTTAATTAAAAAATTTATTACACATGCGTCAACATTATCTAAGTTAAGATATTTTCTAAAATTTAATGATTACAGTTGGGCATGAATCCAAAAATTCAAAATCAACTATTAGAAGAGTTAAATAAAGCCGCTGCAGCTGAAGGTGGAAAGATTTCTTTTGAAGAACTCCATAGGCTTACCTATTTGGATAAAGTTGTGTCAGGTACAAAAGTGTTGTTTTAAAAATAATCTCCCTTATTAAAAAGGGACAACTACAAGATTCAGTTAAACAAATACTTAAACTGAGCAATAAAACTTTAATTTAAGCCAATCGCCATTACTAGGGATCTATATTATTCTCCATTTTACATGTGGTCAACTGATAAACAAAAATCTGGGAAAGCTGATTAAGGTTTTAAATGCTTACTTCATATACGATGTTATATGAACATTCTAGGTGCCATCTCAGTACTAGATAAATAAAATGATCATCATTATTTGAAAATTCATTAGAATCATATAATATGTCGGATATGTACATTGGGAGGTCTTTTAGTTATATGTATAATTTTTTATAGTATCATGTTTCGATTATAAATGGAGCATACTATGCTTCATTTTTGTCATAGTTAGTAGAGAGTATTACCAAATTTTATGATTTTTTTATTTCCAACAGAAACATTACGAATGTACCCACCAGGAGTGTCTTCTAGCCGCCTTTGTACCCAAAAGCCTGATATGACTTCACTTCCCTTTGATATCCCAGTCGGTACTCCTATTACAATATCTGTTTACGGTCTACACATGGACCCCACATACTATCCAAATCCGGAAGTATTTGATCCGGAACGATTCACCGAAGAAGCTAAAAACAGCAGACACAAATTTACATATCTACCATTTGGTGAAGGGCCCAGACTTTGCTTGGGTCAGTATTTTTAATTTATCTATCCATGTCATGGCTAGAATAACAAGTGCATATGATTTAGCATCGAAAGCTGCAGGCTCAAATCCCATAATTACATAGGCAATTCAAAAGAAGAGAAATGCAGGACAGAATTTTAAATGACTGAAGACTGATAGTGATGAAAAGAATAGTCACGACAAATGTTCGTATTGTGAAAATCCTTATAATCCACGTTCAGACTATATCGGGTATATATGATAACAAAAAAAAATCAAATAAACTATAAACAGTAACTATTATTATTAATTAGTTTATGACATTCAAGAGATATCAATAGTTAAACAAATGGAATTATGCCACATTCGAAAAAGATTGAATTTATCAAGATTATGTCAATAATTAATCCATTCTTATAGTATCATGAACCACGTGAAATCTAATCAAGTGTACTGTATTGACCTTGTCTGCATCTATTTTCTGATTTGAATTTAATTATAGTTGATTAAGTGCAAGCTTGTATATCATTTCAAGTGAGAAAGTATTATGCTCTGGTTCTCCAGAATCATAGTTCTATGAATCACATAGAATCTTATTCCGGAAAAACTTGCATGAACTGTTTCAACTAGTGTACATTGAAATTGTTTTCTCGAATTGTACATAAGCATATTTTTATACATTCTACTGATTTTATTTAATTCATTTATTGGAGAACCTGATTTTACTGATAGGCGTAAAATTACTTTTTAGGTTATAAGTTTGCTTTGACGCAGACAAAAATAGCCATAGCCACTTTGATAAGAAACTTCGAAGTCCGTGTATCATCCAAAACTAGACCGCGTCCTCTGGAGATGGATCCAAATGTTTTTATCTTCAGACCGATTGGAGGGATTTGGTTAAGTTTCCATGAACGAGTGAAGAAATAATTTTTGTAAATAAAGATATTTTGTGGAAAAATAAAGACTTTTTATTTAACTTTGAGTGCATAATCGCATAACTTAATAAAAACAGCCAATAAACTATAATAAAAATTAAATACTACTTTAGATCTTTGCTGCACCAGACTAAATATATAGACTCACATTCTTCCATAATGTGGAAGATAACCGAATATAATAAATTATAACAAGAATTAGTTTTCAATGATGAACTTCACTTTCTTATAGAGCTGAGAATGAGTACTTTGTATATTTAAGTAACAACTGGATTTCGATGGACACATTTATTGAAAATATGACAGCTAATATGATGCTAATTTAGAATTGCTGGATGCCATGTGTGAAACGCTACCTACTGCAAGATATATTATATAACGAATTGAAAATATCGAAAGTAATATTATATTATCATTCCGCAATGATATTATAAGGAGAATAGACTTAAAAATACATGAATCTTAACCCTTTGAGGAGCATGACCGCCCATGTCCACATAAATCAGTCCTGTGCGCTCAAATTTGTTCTCAAGTATTTCTTTGATTTTAAAATGCGAGTTGCCACATGTGGTAATATTATTTATTTAAGTGAAAGTTAAGTGAAATGCGATTGTACTTTATCATCTTGAATATTTGTTTATTATTCTTTATTGTCTTTTTTACCATTTTATTTTGTATATATAACTGTACGAGTTTTTTAAACTTTTATGCTTCTATTTTAAATACCCTTACAGGTGTGTAAACCGCGATTATGTTAAAAACCCCTGATTTATTATATTTTTCAACACAAGATTATTTTTAGTATATTTATGTAAGGAATTAATCTCGTATATTTTAATTAAAAATAATCTTATCTGATTTGACATTTATTGTTTATGTCATATTATTTAGTGTATTTTGAATCGCCATGCTATATGAAACTATAGCTCTGATTTTGTGTGCTTTGGGGGTCTATATATATGTGCATTTCACATGGAACAACAATTTTTGGAGGGATAGGGATGTCCCATTTGAAAAACCTATATTTATACTTGGAAACTTCAAAGATGTGATGCTGGGCAGGCAGCATTTTGGAATATTGTATACAGATTTGTATAAGTAAGTTTAATTACACATTCAATACTAATTCATTCTCCAAATTCCACGAAATGAATTTTGATAAAGTAAGAATGGCATCGGACGACTTATTATGTGAACTGATTAATGGAATGTAAAATGCAATTAGTGATTTAGCATGGTACAGTTCACTTATTAAAGTATAATATTGAAACTTGAAATTGAAAAAAAAATAATGAACACAGTATAATCGTACCACAACAATACCTGATTTATAAAAAGAAAAATATCCTAAATACCATCCCCTAACTTCAACAGGGTAGTTGATCTTGAAAGGATATTGTATCGTATTTTTCATCAGGTCTCATTTTCGGGGTAGGGTTTATATTAAAATGATGCTTTAAAATCACAGTAGGACCTATTTTCAGAGAGGGTTTTATTTTCGGAGAAGGATAGTAGACGATTGCCATCTGGTTACTCAACACTCATAATTTATTAAAATTCAGGGTATCCTATATAATAATTCTGTGATCTTAAAATATTTCCTTACACCCAAATTTCTTTTTTTTAGAAAGTTTAAAGACAGTCCATACGTTGGCTATTTCAAGATGAATACTCCAGTCCTTCTTATTCGAGATCCAGATATTATCAAGGATGTTCTCGTCAATAACTATGCCAACTTTTCTACTAACGATTTTCAGGTATGTTATACAATGACTCGAATATTACTTTGATGTTATAGATGAAGGCATGATAAGTAAAATCACAGCCATTTTTCATAATTTATAGGACTCACAAATGTTGAGTTGAGGAGTTTTTTTTTTACAAAAATTTCCAAGGGAACTTGCTTGTTCAAGAACTTGTGGTAAATGCTTATTAACGTATTTTGTTATCATCCTTTCCATTGTTAGTGAACAACATAAAAATACATGTTGTTAAGTTTCACACCTTTCTGAAAAACTCTAATCTTTATGACATTTTTGTATCTATGTACTCATACATAAATATATCTTGTTTGTGTATTTAGGCGTCAGAAGATTCAATCTGGTCGGCAAATCCGTTCAGCTTAAATGGTGCAGCATGGAAAGAATCATGTGCTAAATGGATAAGTGGAATTACTCCTGCTAAAATAAAACTATCATACCCTAACATGGAGAAACGGTGCGATATTATGATTCAGCATATCAAGGAATGCAATGCAGAAAACCCCAATTTCACATTTGATGGAAAAGAAGTAAGAATATTTCTCTTATTGTCAATTGATTGAATGTCATCATACTAAATAACTTTAGAACCGATGGATAACAACCAATCCACACCAATACTTTAATTGTAAGAAAGAAAAAAATCTATTTAAAATACTCATATTATTTCATATTACCTTGTGCTCGGTGAAGCAGTTAAATTAACGTCAATCGTAATCATACATATATTTCCTTTTCTCATACAAGTGTGTTTTTAACAATTTTCACTTCATTCAGAATCATCAATTTTACATCGGTTAAAAAGAAAAAAAAGAAGATATTATGTTTGAAGTGAAATCTTTGAAAGCATAAAATTTAAAAACATAAGGAGGTTTCTAGATGTAAAACATAAAATCTTAACACTGGCATATCTTTTACAGATGACATCCAATCTTTTTTTGGACATTATTGTATCAGGAATATTTGGCTTACAAATAAATTCCTTTAAGGAAACAGACAGTCCCTACAAAGAGATCCTCGGCTCTCTCTTTAGTTCCTCATTTGCAGACAGCTTTTTCACAATTGCATTTATTGTCATGCCATGGCTATTAAAACTGACAAGTTTAAGGTTTGTATAAACTTCAAGTTTTATTTCAATTATAATTACCCTAGAGATTAGCATCCTCACATTGGAGCCGGGTAATGCAGTTTCAATTCCAAAATTTGCTGGACTTAAAAAGACATATCTTCACATTGCAGAGATACATATACTCCACTTTCGGAGTGGACATCTTCGCAGTGAGTAGATCCATATGCACCACTTGTAGAGCGGTTATAGTAAAAAAAAAGTTGAAACTATCATATTTATCTATATTTCCAATAAGGTATCACACATTTCATATATAAAATGGTTGCAGAAAAGGGGCTGATATGATTAGTAACATAATCTTAAACTCTTCCTAACTTTAAAACATACCTCATTGTGTAATATCACTGATATTATTTCATGGTGAAATATAAAATAGTATGGTTTAGCAGATAATTAAATGGATAAATAATCTCTTTGCCAATGAATCATATTCACATCAATCACTGTGTCTGCAAATGTTAATTAGTTTTTAAATCAATAATAGATTATGAATACAAATTATAAATTCTAATCCGGCTACAAGCAACTTTGAAAAAAATCTCTTTAAGTTGACAAATGATTTGATAGCTTTAAAGGATGATCCAAAAATGCTGAAAAATGATGCATTTCAAACCATGATGAAAAATAATTATGATGAATCTAACCATAGTGAGTATTGTATTCTTTTTTAAAAATATGTATTACTGGGTAGATAAAGATTGCCATAGTATTCAAATATAATTTTCGGGGAAAATGTTGACTATTTGACAGTTTAAATAAGCTATAATAAAAAAGACGAAAGCTCAGCTCAGCAGAATAACATTTGTGATTTTTAAAAATCAATAAGGTTATCAGTATTTGGGTGATAATAAAACTATTAAAAGCTATCATTACTCACCAAATTATTTCTTAGAATCAGTGTTCACATTACTTGTAAACAACTTTATCTATTTTATTTTTTTAATATTTTAAGACATGTATGTTATCAGTATCAAGTACCTTTTAAAATACAATAACAGTACTTTTTTGGAAAGTTAAATAAAAATTATGTCATAATCTTTTATTTATTTGTCTCTATTTATATGATTTTCAGAATCTTCAGTGGTAAAATTAGCAGGCTGGATATTTGGATATATTTTTGAGGGTACTGAAACTTCCAGTGGACTTGTTTCATTTGCACTGTATGAGGTATAAACGAATTAGGATAATTATTCATTCATCAAAAATAACAATACTCATATCTCTTTTCTAATATAACAGAATAGGTCTTAAGGGGCTACACGCATTCAAGTTTGCATGCACAATCATTTGTGTGTAACCATTATTTTTTTTCCTGAAAATGGAACATCTACTAATTTTAGGCAATTCTACGTGTATTTGATATAAACTATAAGACCAGCCATCTACTGGCATAAAATGAAATGACAAATAAACCATTCATTGTTATGGGATACTTCAATTACAAACAAAATGCACTGTGGGTTTTGTAAGTTAACAGTTTATATTACAAAACAAAATTAAAATAGTGGTATGTACAATTTCATTGTTTAAAAAATGTTGGTAATAAAATATTAAAAAATATGAAAATAATAATAAACTTATTCAATCATCGATTAGTAATTCTTACAAATGTTAGAGAGACTCAAGTCTGAACTGAATTCAAAGTCTTTTTTTTTACTTCTTCACTCTCGTTGTGAGGTTCATTAAACGGAAACAATAAAATAGCAGTGTTATAATATTGAAAATTTGTTAGATTATTCATGCATATTTGCGCAAGTTTGCATGTGTGTGTAACTTCCTTTAGAAATAAAAAGTATTTGTAATTTTCCTTGGTATCACTACCATAAATGTATATACACACACATTAGTAATTAGATATTGGGAGATAACCTCTTATAAGCTTAGGTTGCAGTTTTCAGTTTAAAAGTATATTTTACACATCACAGTAGTCACAGCATCGTCACTTTAGGATTGGTTTTTCAAATATCCACAGTGCGTGATTTAAAAAACAATTTTCAATTAATTAGATCGTTTATATATCATATAATGTAGTTCTATTCCTCAATAATAAATACATCAATCATGCAGTTTTAAAAAAATAGCTCAGATACTTTCGTGTATTTACCTGTATGTGTTTAAATGAGATTTGTTTTTCATCTTCTGATGGTTGGTCTATTCGATAAACGAATCCTAAAGCGATGGTATGATATGTCCATGTCAGGTGTATATTATCTAGTACTTAATTTTGATTTATACATCAATAAGACGATAATTTATGGACCATCGTAAGGATAATATTTATTCGAAATGAAAGAATTCAAATGAAATAATATTATATGATAGAATTTAAAATTATACTGTATCATAAATTTAAACTTATTTCGGGTATTGTAGTTAGGAATGAATCCGAACATACAAGACAGACTACTGGAAGAACTGAATACAGCTGCCGCAGCTGGGAATGGAAGAATTTCCTTTGAAGAAATTCATAAGCTTTCTTACTTGGATAAAATTGTGTCAGGTATGTTTTGGGTATGGCGTATGTAGTGGTAGTGTCTCATCATCACATCACCTCATATTAGTATAAATTCATAGAAAAAATGAACTACTTTATCTTACATTTGATTACAAGATTATTTATAGTTATAGTAATGTTTTTGAAAAGTAACCATGAAATATTAACGTTTTATAATCTCCAGACAAGGTTATACTCTTGTAATCCATATAAAGACATAAGGGCAAAGAGATATTAAAATATCACATAACTGATTATATTAATAATTCTTACATATGTTCTATTTTTTTTTATCATTGTCAAACTGAATTTATTCTAATAAGTTCTGAAACAATTTGTTACATACATTAAAGCATATTTTCTATTTTATTAACTATACTTAATTTAAGCAGTGTTGCTCTCGTATACTATAACTCTATAACCTTATTGTTCAAGACAGAGAATTACTTTGATCATCTTAGAACTTACTTTTAGCTTATAAAACAATTTTCTGTATTCTGAGCAATTAATTTAGTGGTGACTTAATTATTCCCAATAGAAACATTGCGACTATATCCGCCAGGAATATCGATGACCCGTCTATGCACTCAGAAACCCAACTTGTCTTCACTTCCCTTCGACATCCCAGTCAACACCGGCATCACAATCCCAACATATGGTCTTCATATGGATCCTGTGCACTTTCCTGATCCGCAAGTGTTTGATCCAGAACGGTTCACTGAAGAGGCTAAGAGCAGCAGACACAAGTTTGTCTATTTGCCATTCGGAGAAGGACCTAGAATTTGCTTGGGTCAGTTTTTATTACAGTTATATATTAATAATATCAATTCGATTTGATTTGACACGCCACATTACATTTGAATGTTTCAAGTCATTGTGAATGCCCATTATCAAGAATAATCATGAATAATTAATTATATCTGCCTACAGATACTCACTACAGAAGCTATTAGTTTGTCTCAAAAGACATGGTTTTAAATGATTGATGATAATATGAGAACAAAAATAAGTGAATTATTGTAGAATTAGAGAAAGTAAAATATTTATGTTTTCAATAATATTAAGAATTACATTATAATTTTCTCTATACTTTCAGGTTACAAGTTTGCTGTGACTAAAGCAAAAATTGCCTTAGCTATGTTGATAAGAACATTTGAGGTGCGTGTATCTCCCAAGACTGAACCTCATCCACTGGTAGTTGACCCAGGCTCTTTTGTATTTAAACCTATTGGAGGAATTTGGTTGACTTTTCACGAACGAAAAAATAAATAATTCTTAACAATAAAATTTGCACAACACTAATAATGTGTCTTTTATTTTCATACCAGGCTACCAGTTTGAGATAAATTATGGTTGTAGCAATTACTAAGCAATACCAGGATCTTTTCACATACTGCCATCTTCCGAAATGTGAAATCCTCACTGGTCGGAGTTTGGTACAAGCCATGACACATTGCAGATATTGCACATTAGTGTTTCTTGTATTTAATTAAAAACCAAAGCAATATTTTAATAATATTTAATTTTCCACATAAATAATTTGTTGATATGGGTATTGATTTTTGGCATTTTATGACAAAAAAAATATTTTTCAACTTTATTAGTATGGCTACTAATTATCGATAAATCAATAACAGAAATAGTAGCATACCAATGTTATTTTATTGTATTATATCATATAAAGCGGAAGTGACCATCAATGCTACCTTTGGAAGCCACATTTCAAGAAAGAGTTTTTGAAACAGTCATTTATTTGTCTTTGATAAAAAAAAATCAGTTAAATAAGATCTGCACCACTGGCCTGTGAGAGCCGTATGTGGCTCGTGAGCTGCGCTATCGTCACTTATTCGTGGTATTAAAATGTTGAAGATACCTAAATATAATTATTACGAAATACATTTTTGAATGATTCACTTAACTTCCTTATAGGAAGGATTCAGTAAGAAATAAATAAAAAATCACATTAACATCTACCAACACATCTACTGGATTCTGACATTAATTGAATATAGAGCAGCTATTAGGATACTATCTTGGATTTTTTGGACTCTTTGTGCAAAAAACCACTTACTAGACAATAAGATATGTTATATAATAAATTAAAAGCATCCACTGGAAAGTGGAAGTAGGAATATTTGTGTCTCAATAACACGAAGACTTATGATAAATAAAATTAAAATCTTTGCGATTTCAACCCGCTACCTCGAGAATAAATACTCTAACTTGAAAATGTTTTTGTAGGATAAAAACTTGTTGATAACATTACATTTATTAATATTAATTTATTTTTCATAACAATCTTTTTTTTAAATACACTTATGTAAGAAGTTAATCTTGTATATTTTAATTAAAAATAATCTTATCTGATTTGACATTTATTGTTGATGTCATATTATTCAATTAGTGTATTTTGAATCGCCATGCTATACGAGACTATAGCTCTGATTGTGTGTGCTTTGGGGGTCTATATATATGTACATTTCACATGGAACAAGAGTTTTTGGAGGGACAGGGGTGTCCCATTTGAAAAACCTCTATTTATACTTGGAAACTTTAAAGATGTGATGCTCGGCAGGCAGCATTTTGCAATGCTATATACAGATTTGTATAAGTGAGTTTGATTCCACACACAATATGTATGCATTTTCGAAATCTTATGAAGTGAATTTTGATAGAGTAAGAATGTTATTTGAGGATTATGTGAGCTGATTAATGGATATAAAATACAATAAGTAATTAAACACAGCACAGTTCACATATTAAAGTATAATATCCAAATTTTAATAAACCAGCCTTGTGAATAATATTTCATCGATCATCCCTTAACAAACAATTTATTATATATGAATGCTATACTTCATGAAATTCATAGTGTTCTATAATAATTCTGTGATTTTAAAATGTTTCCCGGCATACAAATTTTATTTTTAGAAAGTTTAAAGACAGCCCATATGTTGGCTATTTCAAGATGAATTCTCCATTTATCCTCATACGGGATCCAGATATTATTAAGGATATCCTTGTCAATAACTATGCCAAGTTTTCTGCTAACGATTTTCAGGTATGTAATGCAATGACTTGGATATTATTTTATTGAAGTATTAGTAAAACTACAGCTACGGATGATAATGAATTTCCCGAAATTTTCAAAAGAACTTGCATTATAGGCTTATTATTATATTATTTTTTCTTTCTATTTTAACTAAAGAACACGAAAATAAAGTTAGTAAAGCTTGATACCGCTCTGAAAAACTCTAGCTTTTACTACATTTTTGTTTCTATCTATCGATGCATATTTTTTTTTATTTCTTGTATTTAGGCATCAACAGACTTAGTCTGGTCTGCAAATCCATTCAGCTTAAATGATGCAGCATGGAAAGAATCACGTGCCAGATGGATAAGTGGAATTACTCCTGCCAAAATAAAATTATCATATCCCAATATGGAGAAGCGGTGTGATTTTATGATTCAGCATATCAAGAAATGCAATGCAAATGAACCCAACTTCATATTCGATGGAAAAGAAGTAACAATACTTTGTTTATTTTTTGATTGAATATAATCATATTAAATAACCAATAGTTAACAACCAATCCACACCATAATTTCAATCTTGAGAATGTCATAGAAGTAAATTTAGAACCCATGCACTTAGGTACATAAATCCAATACACACATGAACAAATGGGAAAAATTACAAACTTTATGTTATCAGAAATATAATGAAAGTTTGTGTAAAATACTGATAATATTACTGAATTGATCCGTGCTGGGTGAAGCAATTAAATCAAAGTCACACATGATCTGTTAATCATATAAATTTTCCATTTCCCATACAGTTGTTTTTAATTATTTTCACTTCATGCAGAATTGATTTTATATCAAAATCAGTCAGTCAGAAATTTTTGTAAGCATAAAATTTTAAAAAAATAATGATGTTTCCAGATCTATACAAACAAAATATCTTTACATTGGCACTTCTTTCACAGATGGGATCCAATCTTTTTATGGACATAATTGTATCAGGAATATTTGGCTTACAAATAGATTCTTTTAATGAAACCGATAATCCGTTCAAAAAAACTATGAGCTATCTCTTTGGTTCCTCATTCATAGACTCCTTTTTCATGATGGTGTTTATTTTCGTGCCATGGCTTAAGCTGGCTAGTTTAAGGTTAGTATAAAATTTTATGACAAATTAATTTAAGATTCAATTCTTTATATTTCACGTAATATATTAAAAAGTGCTGCGGTGAAAATACATATTGTTACTTCTCGTATAACTATGTATCCAAGTCCACAACATACATGCTATTTTGTCAGTGCTCAGTAAAATTTGGGTATGAGTATATTATAAGTATAGTTGAAACTAACATATCTATCTATTGTCTCAATAGTGAGCTTGAAGCTGTCACAAATTACATCCATATAAATATAAATCGCCTGCAGAAAAGGGATTAACATGGTTAGTACCAGAATGCTAAAATTCTTGCTAAATTTCAAACATACTTCAGTATGTAAAATTTGACATGTAATATTTCTTGTATGCTTAAAAAAATATTCTAAAGTGTCAAAAAAATTCACATTTTAAATTTCTCACTTTTGTGACATTTCGGATATCCAATATTTTAAGAACAGTTCCATTAGTCGAAATATGTATTGTTTCATCCTTAATTCCGAAATCTCATTTTGCTGTGAACAAAAATATGTTTATCTAGATGGCTTAATAGATAATTTATGCTGATAAATAATCCGTTTACCAATAAATCAATTTCACATTTACCACGCTGGCTGTGATTGTCAATTGTTTTTGAAATCAAGGCTTAACTGAATTAATATGCAAATTATAAATTCCAGTTCTGCTACCAGTAACTTTGAAAAAAATGTTTTAAAGTTGACAAATGATTTAATAGCTTTAAAGAATGATAGAAAAATGCAGAAAAATGAAGCATATCAAACCCTAATGAAAAACAATTATGATGAATCTGATCATAGTGAGTATTGCATTATTTTTTTAATACATATATCCACTATCGACTATTACTATTATCTATTATCCACTATCCACTATTATCCTATTATCCACTATTATCCACTATCCACTATTTTTAATATATATATCCTGGATCATAAAATTATAATAGTGTAGAAGTATATATATATGTCTCCCCGGTAGCGTAGTTGGTAGCGTGCGTGCCTAACGATCCGGGGAATGCGGGT
>JAGVSQ010006183.1:0-16715 GCA_022683975.1 Rhyacophila evoluta
ACGATCAATTCTCGTAAAAAAAAAATAATCTGTCAAGTCGTCTTCACATTGCGGACTTATAAATTATTTTTATTTTACGTTAAGTTATGTTGTTTCTAGAATAATTGTAGTATCTAAATTACATATTGGTTATTATAAAGGTGTTTTCAACTTACTTGAGCAGTCCTGTGAGGATGCCCATTTCTTTTTATCATCAGCACTGAGGTGGGTGTGCTGCTTTCGTATGGAGCGTCCCCATCCTGCTGTGAGGGTGCCCAATCGAGAGAAGGCACGCTTTACCATTGGTGAACTGGGCACACTTTTAGGTCTAGAAATTCAATTAAAAATAATCAATATCAATGTTACATAATTCAGTTGACAGTCTAAGCATATTGATCCTTAGATTAAAATAAAAAATCTAGCTGTAAACGTACTTACATAATTTGTCGAATGGCAAAATTTGGAACTAATTTAACATTAAACAATAAATTAAAACGAGTTTCAAAGTATTGTATGATTGCAAATCTATGAATATTTTTCGTTGCTTCCACGGAAAAAGCATTTTGTACCACAGAATATTTGCTATTGTTCAGGAGAAAGAAAAAACAGAACAGATTAAAAAAATATATATATATTATAATTCAGACAAGAATTATTATGAAATTACAGTGAAAATGGATTATAAATATTAATATCACTCGTACATTTTTTTCCATCTCATAAAAATAGACAAAGTGATGAATATTTATTTGAATATAGTGGCATTAAAAACTCAATTTCACATTTTTTTCTGTTAAGTGATTTTGCCGTGGAAGCGATGATATATATTTAAGTGACAATAAAACCCAACTTATATAGAATGTTTTCCATTAATATATTTTAAAGGTGTGCCAGATAGATATGTGTTTATCGATTTTTTTTTCTGCTGAGTCATATACAATTTGGAATAGATAGTCTGAATGGGTATAAAATATTAAGTTTAATGTATTAATATCCTAATCGATAACCAACTGTTAAGTAGATTGGTACAGTACATGAAGATATTTGTTGTATGCATGTTTATCTTAAAACAGATTTTACTGTACAAATTAAATTGATGACGGTGTAATTTTAATGCAAATCTGTAAAATAATGGATGATCAGTAAAATAGTAAAAAGTCAATCATCAACTACTGAAGAATATGGCACGTGTCCAATTGAATCTAGTCTTGAATAGAAAAATGATTTTTATAAAATCAGTATGTTATTTTAATTCCTTAAAACAAAAATTTATCTTTGAGGTTTATGTGGACTATTTAAAAGATTATTTTGTTAGCTATAAATAATGTGAGGAGAAATGTAGAAGTAATTTTAAGTTTCGGTATTTCATAGTTTTAATCGTTAATTATAATGATTTTTCATCTGCAAAGTTCTAATAATGCAATGTCTAATCCAAATGAAAATTACATTATACCATGTTTAATTGTGGTTTTAAAATAAAGCCATAATAATTTAGCAGTACCTGGCTGATTCTATGTCAGGAACTTGAAGAAAGTTGCTTGTTTTAGTTCTGGAAGACTGAGGAGACAGAAGTGCTGGAACGGGACGAGACAGAAGCTCTGCTACTGGTACTTGCGGAGACCCGAATCCTGTCTGAATTCCATACAACATCTCTTGAAATACTCTGTAAAGAAAGAATCTTTATTGTAAAATCCATAACAATAAAAGTGGTGAAATTTTGTTGATATATATTGCAATAAAATAACTTTTTTTAAAAAGTTATCTAATTATAATGCATAGAATTGAAATCTTTAAAAGTGTAATATATTATAGAATATGAATTTTTTTTTAATAGGTTTGTTGAAAATGTGTTTAATGACTTTTGTGTGTCTAACCCTTTAAATAATAAGCGATGATATATTGTTATGCATGGCAACAGAAAGAAATGTGAGCAACAATTGTTTTGTCAACTTCTTAAACCATGTTCGCTCCCAAAGTGGAACATAAGGATCTACACAGTGTGACGATATTCACTCCAAAAGTAGAGTATATGGATCTCCGCAATGTGACGATGTCTTGACAGAGTATTTTTTACGAGAATTGTTTGTCAGACAATTACTCAACCGAATGGGTATCCAATCCTCCATATTTGGATTCTTATTTGGTTTTAAAAAAATCATATTATACATACAATGAATAAGAAAGTCAATATCTTTAAAAATAATATAATATTTATTTTAATAAAAAAAAATTGTATTATAATACAAATGATAGCATATTTTTAGCGTTATAGGTTTTAAAAGTATTATAGCATTCAAAAGGTCAACTGAACTAAAGTTTATTCAGTTTAAGCATGTGTTATAATGCAATTTGGGGGCTGAGAATGATATCCCTTTAATTCTTGATAAATTCAGCCGCGATCATGCGAGCGGGTGATTCGTTTGTCTGTGCAATCTTATCCGAGTTTGCTCGATTTTTTTTTCTTTACGCACGTAAGTGGCAGGAAAAGGGTACGCCGCGAAATAAAAGCAGTGAAATCATAAATAGATACGGTTATGCATTTATGTTATTAGCTAGCACACAGCCGTGGCGCTAGACATAACCAACGCGTTTTATCTCACTGAGATGTTCGTATAAATTATTAACGTCAGATTTTCCCGCGATAAAAAAAAACAGCGGCGGGCCGCCTGTCATTCATGTAAATATTTAAAATGAAAGTTGCTTCCCTTATATGCTTGTATTATATTTGTTTGCGTGTTCAAGCGGAAAAATAAAACGGCATACAATAAATGAAATTTTATTGATCATTAAAATGTCAAGTTTTCAAAAATAGCCAAAGACATGATTTATGTTATATTATCCAATTATCTTAATCTTATTGCTTAGCTCTATATATAATAAGTAGAATATGTTTTACTCGTATGTTATCGATATATTACTTAGTTAGACTGAATGTGTAATGAACGATTTTGATTTGTTTTAACAGTTTTTTTTATAATTCCCAGACATATTTTGATGCATTATATTTTATTTTGGTTGTAAGCGAACCCTCAATCTTTCAGACATTTCCATAATTTGAATCCGCGACTTGTTGTATAAGAACATAATATCAACTCGACTATTGTAGTCTGTTGGGGGTTAGTAATGGTAAATATGTATATGCAAATGACAAACGTAATCCTATATTTATAATAGTTAAGTGTAATTTATTAAATATAAATTAATATATTAATGACCATACGGATATCCATAACGTGAGAAGTTATTTTGATAAATATATATTACGCAGTTACGTGCCTCAAATCCTTGACTTCCATGCTGAACGATTTACAACACATGTTTGTTCGGTTATATAAGTATTAAAATAGTCATAAAATAACATATTATATCGTCGTATTACTGGCAAAAGACGTTAAAGTAGAAAAGCGAGTTTTGAGATAATCGAGTTTTAATGTTTGCGTCTATCTGTCAAATACATTTTACGACAAATTCTTAAGGTATAATGTATTATTTAGCAAAATTTGTCGTACAATGTAATTAGCAAAGAGACTCAAACATTAGAACTCGATTATCTCAAAACTCACTTTTTTACTTTAACGTCTTTTGCCAGTAATACGACAATATTATAGAGTACATTACATCATGTATGTCGCCAAAAATATACTTCTACGATGGGTCATGTGTGGCACACTTTAGTGTGAAAAAAAAACAGCGTAAATTTGGTTAGCTTAGGCTAGTTTTCGACAGTAATATTTTATTCTAGTAGAGTAAGTGAGTTTAGACGATTTTTGTACAAACATGTATTTATATTCAATTCTAAGAATAAAATCACCGAAACTGAGTCTTTATGGTTTATCTACAGTGAAAATTATAATTAAATATAATAATGCACTGCTATTTATGAAATTGATGTGTAAAATCTAAGTATTTGAGAATGGAGCAGACAGGAGATTATCGGATTTTTAAGATAAGGTGGTATGACATCAGAAATAAAATGAGAAACAGCTAGCTTTACGATACTAGATTTTTAAAATAGATCTTATTAAAAAAATATGTGAATACAGAAATTGAAAGCGATTTATAAAAATACACGTTGAAATTTTATGTTAGTTATTGGCATGTACATTTTTATACTTTCAGTTGAGCTGCGTGTGAAATTTAATATTTCTGTCGGAAACATGCCGACTCTAAATTGCTTGCTGCTCACTCTGGCGGCAACTTTCTGTAGTACGTAAGACGGAGGTTTTGTGTAATATTTTCTACACTGAATTCATCTGTATTTACATTTAAATAAAATGATTTTCAGATCTTATATTTTATGCAAAAATGAAGATACATTTTATACACTCAACCAAAATAAATAACTACAATTAAAAAATATAAATTCAAAATACGTTTGTATCCGAATCAGTAACGGTCTGCTCTATTTTATTGAGATAGGTACTCTTGAGCATTTTTCTCGTAGCAAATAAATCTCAAATCTTAATCAGAAACTCTCGCCCTTGTGAATCACTCAGCAACAGAAATCGCGGGTTCAAAGCCTCTAATTGTTTAATACAACATGTTTTTGATGTGTACATTTAAATGCAGAACACGGACGCCAATAGATTGTGGCAATTTTGTTACTTTTCACTGTACAGATCTATTTGTGGATTATACATGGTGAATTAAAATGCATAAAATAATAGTTATAATTTATGAGTTCACTATATTAACACCACATAGTAACGATGGTATGAATTATCTAGTTTAGTATAAAAAATGTCCGCAAATCATCCGTGCTTAAACGCATGCACGTTGGCATCAAATGATATAGATTTAAATATTGTATCTGCATAAAATTAAGAGTTGAAAGCTATAAAACTCAATGCCCAGTAAAATAAGTGATTGGCTGTCAAACAATTATCGTAAAGTGTCAAGGCGAGTCTTCACAGTGTAAGCTTTCATATATTTTATAAAAAAAATGATATTAGTTCATTATTAATTATAATGCGTTTATAATACCAAAAAAAGATATGACACATCAAATAAACGTTTAATTCAGAGAAAAAATGTCATAATTAATATATGTTTAAGTTTTGTTCTGCATGTATTATAAATTAATTCGTTTATTTTAACACGAATCTTGTGATTATTTTTATCATTTTGTAATCAAAGTGTAAAAAAATCCGATGGTAATGTTGCAATTATTGACTATGAATTCTAATGATATCACTATAAAGAGAAGGAGTTCTGGGTCCGGCCTAAAGAGAAGTTGTATTACATTAGTATTATCACCGATTTTCCTTGGAATAAAGGCCAAAAAGGAAACTATTAACAGCGAAACGACCGATGTAATTTCGAAATTCGCATTTGTTCCCATGAAGCTAAAGCCACTTCTTAGGGTAGAGTTGTTTTTATAAACATAATCAGCCTTATAACGTGTAATATTGTTCAGCCTCACGATTCACAATATGACATAAAAACAACTCTTTGCCGATTTTCTAAAATCGTGAGAATTACGGACGTGACTTCCATTGAAAATAAGAATGGTATATCAGTTTTTTTATTATTATTTTAACATATCCACTCCGAAAGTGGAGCATATGAATCTACACATTATGAAGATATCCGATCCAAAAGTGTAGTACACCAAACTCTCTTTTTAAACAGTTTAAAAAACTCCTCCGCGTTAATTCCTCATTTTTTTTTGTTTAAATCCACTGAACTCGAAAATTTGAAAAGACATATTACTCAGGCTCTGAATATCTCAAGTGGTGAAAGCGATGTCGTACCAAATGTGCGTAAACGGGTTCGTCAATTAACAGTGAATAATCTTTGTTACGATTAAAAAAAAAAAAAAAAACAATAAAATTAACAAGAATGAATGAATGTATTTTATAGGAAACATAGTCACTGTTATTTTTTTAATTTTAGTACACTTTTTACACGGTATTACGTGGAACGTACCCATTGTGCAAAAAAGAGTTTGGTGCATATACATCTCCGTAATGTGAAAACATGTATTGAGAGATTATTTTGCACGAGAGTCAGCTCAGCCCAATAAAATGTCAGCCCTTTTTGGGGGACCTTTATTACTTTATTTAACATAGAAATGAGTTTACTACCAAAAAACATATCGTACATCAATTTGAATTAAAATAATGTGAATTTACACCGCACATTGTTGGTAATCAAAGATCTTTGCGTATCGTCAAAAGTTTAAAATATATGTATGAATATAAACATGAATCTGCCATCTTTTATCCTTTCTATCGTCATTTTGAAATAATATTTTATTTATTATATTGACTTATTTTTTTTCAATATCCTTAATGGCGCTCTTAAGCACATGGTGCCCCAGCTAACTCTCCGTGTTGAGCCAGCTCTGACTACAGTCCTTGGTGCGGTCCTGATCCTCGATACACATGTAACGTACTTGGCGAACCGAGTAAATTTTCACGTGCGGAATCTCCCCGTATTGGTTTAGTATTGGAATTTAATACACCCGAAGAGGTAATTATTGGAGATTTCCATGAATTTGATCATTTGTACGTTATTATCTGCTGCCATAAAGGGAATGCACGTGAATTTACTAACCATTGGGTAACCACTAAATCAAATCATATTTTGCATCCCGTTTAGCTCTAACTACATAATATACAAACATATTATACAGTATAACCTCGATATAGCGGCCTAATGCTGGTTAGAGGGCTCCATGAAAGCCGAAAGTTTATTACATAAACATCGGTTTTATCAATGAATTTTATAATTATTACAATAAGATTCCAGAAAACAATCGAGTTTTGTTTGCATTTTCGAAGTATGTTGTGTTTTATAATCAACTGTCTAAAAATACGAACATATCATAAAGAATTTCAAAACACTAACTTCATATTCTGATTCCAAAAAAGACATGATCAATGGACAAAAAATTCTGGATAACTTTCACTATTCAACATTTCTGGCACCCGCTTTTATATTTAGCCATATTAATATTGTAATATCTTATGCGCAGTTTAGACACAAAGCAAAATCTTCGATAGTAGTCTCTACCGTTAGTTCCATAGCTGAACTTTGCAGGCAACAACAGCTGATTTAAGAAAATTATTCTTAAACAGTCTTTTAAGATGTGACAGCCACGTTCACCTTCATCTGCTTCTAATCACAGTAAAATATTTTATTGGGCTACTTCTTCTCCAGCATTATTCCATGATATTCTACAATACCTCTTCTAAATATATGTCTGGATTGTGGCCAGCATACTATTTTTCCCAACCGTTTTCCGATGTTTGCACTTTCACTTCTTTACGGATATTTTGTACGTTATATCGAGGTTTTAAGATATTAGCTTTTTATTACGAGGCTTAATCTGGGATAGATTCAAACGCATCCATTATTAAAATTTATTTTATTCACTCTGCTATAAGGCATGCTTTATTTCAATACTTGGCTGTACACAATAATTTTCAGTTTCTTGTTGATCATCGGTGTAAATCGGATAGTAAAAATTAAATACCTTTTACAATTAACCTAGAATTGACAAATCAAAATAACATGTAAAAATTCATATTACCTCTCTGCACCGTTTGGGAGGATACCTTGTGACGGACAGACATACGCATGTATTTTCTGTTTTAAACATATTACAATATATGTAAAGAGAAAATTACGAGTAACATAAAAATAATAGGAAGTTCTGTTTGAAATACTTGTAATATACTTAAGCATTCTATATGGACAAAGTTATATCAACTGACAATGAAGCCGGTTTCAAAAACTCAAGTTATAATTTTTCACCAACAGTAAATTCTTCTTAAAAAGTCTTTGAAAATAAATAATTTGTCACACACGTTTGAAGATAGTATACTTATTGGTGTTAAAAAATATTACTATTCTATTTTGTAGTCATATTTTTGTAGATAATATTGTCTGTTTCTGTTCATATGCATCCACACCATAGAAGCCCATATGTGATTGTTAAATAAATTTATAACATCCAATTCACGATTATACTTTTTGTGAAAAATATTGTAACAGTGCTGAAGGTTTTTATGCCTATATAAGTAGTATATTTAGAGGTAATTAATTAGTTATGAGTTATGTTACCTAATAAGTCAATACATTATGTACAATTTTCGTGTAGGTTTAGGAATTACTAATAATTTTGAGTTGACAGTTTGTGGGCTATGTGCTGACAGCCGAATAGTGTTGTTATTTATGAGAAAATTGTAATAGTCTTGCAGTCCCCATCGAAGGTATTGGAACGTAAGTGGTTCCAGGATGAAACGGGAAGAAAGTAGATAACCGGATATTGCGTTGACTTCCCTTTGGTGTTCCGCTCCTGTGCCCCTCAGTAACTCTTTAGCATAGGTAGTTCTGAAGTTTGTGGAGACTCTTGTCATTTTCTATTGCCGCCATTTTGTTAATGGATCCGGCGGCTTGTAAAAAGGAAACCTCAGAAAGGATCTTGGGAAAATTATTTTGATTTAAACTATTCGGAAGATGCAATGACATTATGAGTTCGTTTACATTACGAAACAATATTGTTTCAAAGCACTTAAAGGATAAGTTCAAGATATTATATAATATAACATGTAAGACTGAAAAATATATTTTTATAAAGAATTACTAGAAGAACGTAATAATTTAGCGAGTTTTTCCCAGAACAAAGAAACAACAGTATCAATTATTGCGTTTGAAATATTTAAAACTAATTATTCAAAAATCAAGCCAGGATTTTAACTCAATTTCGTCTGATCTGAAAGTGGAGAATATGGATATACACTATGTAATAATGTCCGTTCTAGAAATGGTGTGTACTGATCTCCAAAATGTGGACATGTATTGAAAGATATTTTACGAGAATTGATTGTCAGCCGATTGTTCAACTCATTAACGTTGGATTTTTTAAATTCAGCAATTGCGGGAATCGAGCTCGTAATATCTGGTTCGAAGCACGCATAGCCTATCATCTACTGGGGAGAGCTGAATGGTTGAGCAATTAGTTGACAACTAATTTACATGAATAATATGTCACGATTTTTCTGTTTCTTATCCACAAATCTAATTATATCGCTTTTTAAAATTCGTATTTTATGTTTAAATTCAGATATAATATGACATGAATATTAGAGTAATTATCTATACAACAGAATATCATTTAATGTATACAATATAATAATATCTCATTTCAAAGCTTTATGTTTTCGAGAGTATAAATTAGAAACGTTTTAGTCAGTGGTGTACTAAAGTATTTGTATAAATGTGAAGAGAAAAATCACTTCACTCAGGTGATGAATTCTCAGTAGGATGCAATATATATATACCATTTATTTAGACGAGGGAACATAATTTAAGATATAAGCATTGCATTGATTAATGAAATGATCTGATTTACATGTTGAAATTATAATAAAATGACATGGGGAATAAATTAGTGATATTTTTTATACCAAAAATGAATACGTCATATTAATATTGTATCGTGTGTGCTGTTAAAAGCCAAAGGCTTTGGATTTGAACAGCACACACGATACAATATTACTTTGTAAGAATTCTTCATCCAGCAATTCTATAACTGAACATTGCAGACAACGACAGCTGATTTAAGGAAATTCTTCCTAGTAAGTCATTTAAATTATTTTATTTATGAAATAAGTTCAAAATAGATATCCGCATGGACTGACAAAAGATCACAAGGAATGCAGCGACCAAAGTGATAATTTGTGCATTTTTCATTTTATCGTATGCTCTATATTTAAATTTCATCGACAAATCGACGAGGCAAAACATCGTAACCGTCATAAATGGTTTTACGCTTACGATCTTTTGCCAAAAACGACTTGATACGTAGAGGAAGACATACATCTCTGTAAGCTATTCAAGGTCAGATAATTTTTGAATCAAACATGAACGATATTTTTTTATTGTCAGATATATTTCAGATTAAGTAAGAAGAATAAAGAAAAATATTAAATGAATAGCTCGATACTTATTTTTAGTCCGTCACTGTTTCTAGTATTGCTTTCGTATCTTTATATTGTGATATAATTAAAACGGATTTCAAATAAGCCGAGAAAGCAATCAAGCAACAAACGTTGTCTATTTCAATATGGCGGCCGTAAACGTCAAAATAAACCTACCGACTGCTTTTGTTTTTCGTGTTTTTGAAGTTAATTTGTCAGAAAAGGTTCCCACGCCGATGCTGTCATTATTTTCTTGCCTACCAATGTAGATGATTTAATCTAACACTGTATTATACAAATAAACGCTTAGGAAAAAATACCAATGATATTTATCTTGACAAAAATTTATCATAATTTGGGTTATATTAATTTTTGCTTTCTGTCAAAGCTTATCAGTTTTAATTAATACGCTTGTTTGGATGGAGAGCTTCGTCTTATTAACATTTTGTATTCTGTCAATCACAATAAAACGACTTACCATAGACAATTCTCTTTGAAATTTTATTTGTATTTCTATTATGTTTGGTATCTAAATTTAATAATTATAAAAGGGATTTATCAACAGACAATTAAATCTATATTAACTTAAATAGGGTACCATACAGTAAAAAATAGAATACAAAGTGAGTTATTTTTAACTAATCCCTAATTTTTAATATGATAAATAATAGCCAAGTTAATGATTACTATAATAAAAGATATTTATTTTTTATACCAGATCCGCTCTGAAATTCGATCATATCTATCTCAATAACGTAAAGATGAGTACTCCAGAAATGACGTATATAGATTTATTGGAATTAGTAGTTAGCTGTGAGTGGAGCATATGGATCTCCACAATGTGAAAACTTATTTGATAGTTTTTTTTATGATATTATCAGTCAATTGCTTAACTCGTTTGGGTGTCCAGTCTTGTATCTGAGTATTTAAAAAAATCCTGCAGCTGTAATATTTCAACCCTTAATCTCCCCCTCTGGAGTACGCACTCTGATCTCCTAGCCACTGAGTGACAAGATGATATTACCAACGATTTATCAGAAAAACAGACGAGTGCTATTCGGGTGAATATTAATGACAATAAATCCAAAAAGATACTATGATCGCTGCTTTGTCGTACAATTCGATGGTATATGAGGCTTGGAGAAAGTGTTTTTATTACTGAGGGAGATTTAGTAGTGTCATGACTTTTGTGGCCATCATATTGCTCGTTGATCACTATACGTATAGTTCAAAACTTATATTTTTTATGAATGCAGTCCAACCTTTCATACATTTTTTAGTCTGAACTATATATTTTTGGGAAAAATAACTAAATTTAACGTAGCACCATTTTCTAATGGAATATAAATAACTAAAATTTTCAAACTCGTCTTCTGATTACTGTAAAATTTTGAGTTATGACATTTTTTAATAAGTGATATATCCAATTTCAAATTTACAAGAATGTTTATATTATATACTTAATATAAAAACAACATTTAAAAGCCTATTTAACTATTTCTGTAATTTATTAAAAATAAATCATTAATATTCTACGTAAAATGTAATTTAAAATTTTGTTATTTTTACTTTTACTATTTGTACAAAGATTTAAAATACTTTTATCGTTGAATTTAATGAAAAAATATTTCACTAATTTACATTAAAGGACAAAGTATTCTGGATATAAAATAAGATAGTAATTAAGTATTTGAGCTTCAAGTAAGTACTATCGAGGTATTGTTTTTCTTTGTAAAAAAAAAACAAAAAATAAAACAAAATGCTTTTAATCAATCTGAATGGCGAATTTATAAAAAAAACGTGCGACATTTCAATTAAAAGCGAAAATGTTTGAAGGTTTTTTTTCGTTAGCCACAAGCAAAATGTTAACAAAGGTGGTACAAAAAAGATTCCTCTGAAAATATACAATTGATTTTAGCTACCAGCCTTTGATGGAATATTTACCCATCTGTGTAAAATAAGAAAGTGTTTTTTTGCTTACTGACAACACTGGTGTAAGTTCAAAATGAATATTCTATTTTAACAGGGTTGTCGCAAGCATACTAATCGACTAGTAATTAAAATAATAATAAAAGCAAAAGTTTGTTTTTATAAATCAATAACAAAAGATAATAAATAATTTACTACTCTAAGTACTGTTTTTACAACACTATTGAGAAAAGGAGAAACGTTGATAAAAATATAATACGGACTTAACCATACACACGCCAACGACTCATCGGTGTGTCGGGCGATAACGTGCCCTGTACGCCAACGACTCATCCGTGAGTCGGGACGATCTCTCTTACTAAACGAGCAATATTCTAGATCTGATAAATGGTTTCGACATAAACTCATTAATGCATACGCATGACACATGATGCGAGGTCGTACCAAACATTTGTGAGTCTCAAATTTTGTAAGTCAAATTATTTGTCTTGGATGTTTTAGGTTCCATGACAACTGCATACACGAGAAGTGCTCACATGATATCTGCGCACACATTGAAGTGCTCACACTAGCACAGAAATTAATATTAAAACATTTTATACTTAATTTACGTAATTATAATATAGATAGATTCTTATTTCAATGATGCCTATAAAATGTCTTAATATTGATTTCTATGTTAGTGTGAGCAGTTACATTTGTGCGCAGATATCATGTGAGCACATGTCATGTGTGCAGTTGTCTGGTATCCCATGTTTTAATATCTCGAAAATCTCTGACTTATAGGGCAAAATAATATACATCGCGACTGGCAGTTGAAAGGTTAAGCCTAGTATAAATTGTGCCAGTATTTAGTTGAGTGGCGAGTGAACTATTAACCACTAAACTACGTAGTAACCGAAAAGTGTCCAAACAGAATGCATATATTATTGTAAACATGACGGGAAAAATGTCGTTTCAAAAAAAAATTACAGTAAATTTAAAATATCATTTAGTTTTGGGACACTAGTTGTTTCGAATGTTATACACAATCTGTTCGTTCCAACGAAATGACATTTTAACGACAACTAATCAGCGTGACTCAAAATAACGTGTTCCAACATGAGTCGTTAGTCGACTGTCTATTGAGTCGACCAACTAATTTTATTAGATGACTCGACTCACTTTGTCTGTCCACTCACTTTTAACCCACTCATCAGCGAGTTATTTTTTATGCACGCACGCTATAAGAACTAAAATCTTTCACTGCTATCAATTTAACTAATATAATATCAATCGAATTGGATATGCCGATTTGTGAATAATACTCTTCCATTTCCAAACAACGAGCAAAATATACTGAAAAATTATTCCATACTGATAATAATGTGCATAACATTGCCACACGATTTCATTTTGGAATCAAAGGAGCACTTGAGAACAAATTTGAACCCATGGAACTGTTTTATGTGACACTTTATGCATTTCTGTGAACGGCAGTATGAATAATCTTTCGTTTATTTACAAACCATAATAATTTAAAAATAGAATAAGAGAGAATTTTTAATGTTGAAATCAACTTTACAATGCTTACGTATTTTGTTCTAGCCTAAAAATATATGATGTAATTGTAATGACTTTAACATAGCATTGATAAATCTATCTAATACGTATATTAAAAATAATAATGACATATTAGTAAAAAAATAAAAGAATGGCTTTGAAAATAACGCGACAAGTCGCACGGACGTACATGTATATCCATACTCATCAAAGGGTTACTACTGAATTACTCTCTATTCGACTGAGGCCGAGGGAACGATAGATGCTGTGGTGACGGAACGATGGTGGCAAAACGACGGACATAGAGATGCAAAATAGCTGTAAATAGCATGAGTGAGCAAACTAAGCAAGTTGTTATGACGATAACGTGTTGCCGCGATACCAAACTTGTTCACTTGCTCATTCATCTATTTATAGCTATTTTGCATCTGTGTTCTCGTCGCTTTGCCGCCATCGCTCTAATATCGTACCATCGGCCGAACACACACTGTGTACCGGGTTTTAGAATGGAAAGAAACTTCGGTATCCATCAATATACTAGCTTAACCTCGATGATTTAGATGAATTAAGATAACGCAGCTTAAGTATCGTATTGCACAATTATAATAGTTGAATATTGCTATTAAATTGATCATTTTTAGAAGATGGAGAAAGGAGAGTTTCTTATATAACATATCAATTTAGGTCGACTGTACGCAGCGTGTATTGGCGGTTAGTAATATGTATGTAAAGTAATCATTTGAATTCTATACCTGGATATATTTCACATAAAAGGTTCTAATAGGCTGAAGGTATTTTGGAACGTTGATCAAATATTTAATCCACTTTCAGCTTGTATCATGAATACTTAATATCTATTTTTAACAGCTGTATTTGGATGTACTTAAACAGAAGATGTCCAAGCCACAAATTGAGTTTTTTCATTGTATTGGATAAAATGCTTCGAAAACATGAATACTTTAATATGACAAATACACCCAATCAGAAATATACCTAGAAGAGTTAATAGCAGTTTTTTCTAACACAGATACTAACAATTTACAAAAAATAATATCTACAAAACGTTCATGTAGTTGGAATGTTTTTTCTCTTTGAAGTTTAAATATAACGCTACTTATGTATTGAACGTATATATTGATGTATTGTACTAAATCGATGTATTGTTTTATTTATGAACAAAATACACTAAATGCAATGTATTTAAAGGTTTATGGGTAGACTTAAATAATAATAATAAAATTTAATTAACACCCACAAGGCATTCAATAACTTTTAAAGTAGTACGTATTTTAATAATTAAATAACCAACAAAGATGTATTATATCACATGTAAGTATTTAAATCTCATATTACAGTATTAATAATATAAAATTCATACTAAATGTTAATTTAAAATTTCAATGGTGTTTTTCTCTTGTTCGTCACTGTGTGGCTTGGACGTCTTCTGCCTAACTGCATTCATTTCTGTTCTTTGGTGAACAAAAATAATGAAACTGATATGTAAGATTGCTTGGTTATTTATCTAACGATATCTTTAAAATTCACAAATAAATATGCAAAAAAGTAATGTGTAATGTAAAATGAAGCTGGACCCAGCACTAGTTACTTTGAGTAATATGCGTAGAGGCTGGCGCACAAAGTCAACGAGTAGTTTATTTTATTATATTATGTACAATAGCACACTGTTAATTCTAAATGAAATGCGCGAAGATGAAGAATAATACTAATTAGAAATATGTTAAAATCATTCGAGAGACTTTGGGCCGTGGATAAGCGTACAATTTATGACGAAAAATTGAAAATAAGTTTGTTATTAGTATGTCTAGTAGCTTGCAGCAACAGTTAGAATAGAAAATATTAAGAAGTTCGTAATCGTTATCCGTTTTGCACCTGTTTATTTTTGTGTGTATAATGTTATAAACAAATATAAAAGTGGGTAAATATTATGCTCAAAAAATTATCGATTCTTATTTAAGAGTTATTTTATATTTCCATGCTATCCTTTATCCCAAATTTCTAATAAGAGTTACAAGTAAATCACCATTGTCAGACGATATATTAATGAACAGTGTGCAGAACAAAGATACTTCACATCCTAAATACACAGACATTTCAATTATTACTTCGCAAGGGGAACTGAATACGCAAATTTACACTTATAAACCTGTATTTGAAGCAGATTAGTCACAGTTGTGATTTAACTGTAAGCGAGCTAGTTTGGCTTAGGTATTAGGAAAATATTTATATTTATTTAACTAAAATATACAAAACTTTATGATGGTTCAATAAACAGATGGGTATACAATATTAACCCGTCTGCAATATTATATATTGTTTACTGTGAATAATACTTACAAAGATAGTGAAAGGCACGTGTCTGATTTATCGAATTTGATTTTACTCTCCTATTATAGAAACTGTAATGTCTGTTTATCCAACGATGGACGGAACATCGAGTGTCGACAGTTTTAGATACCTAGGGGTACACATTATGAGAGATGGCACTTGGCAAGATGAGCTCGCTATTCGAATAGGAATTGTTGGAGGAACCTTCAATTCTTTGAGAAATGTCTAGGACTCCAAGTGTACAAGGTAAAAACCAAATGCCGCCTGTTCAATGCATGTGTTATGTCAGTGCTGCTTCATGTTTGTGAAACGTATTCTGAGCTTTCTGATTTATATGCTGTATTTCTATCGTGGTAATATTTACACTGTTGACATCTATATGCTCCACTTCTGGTGTGAATATGGTAAAATATAAACACGAGTATATATTTATTTATAACACGACTCAATATTCACGTTGTATTTAAATTTATCGATTTTGCGAATAATTCAAAAGTTTCTTCCCGCTTAGAATTCTAAAGATAATTTTGAAAAAACTTTCACCAGAGAAATGTATTTACGTGGAAATTTTTTTGGAGTACAGCTTTTGAAATGAAAACTTCTGCGGGCTTACTTATTTATTTTTCAATTCAAGAACGTATGAATAAAAAAAACAAAAATCAATAATAAACACAAATAAAATAAAAAAAATCACGCCCACTGAAAACCTTTGTTTGGTGTGCTGTGTTTCCTATCCGTCGAATGCGGGTTTAATCTCCTTTTTGTTTTGTTTTGAATCACTCGGTACTGAATGTTGTCGATTGGAGTCTATATTTTCATGAAAAAAAGTCCACCAAATACGTTTGTTTACCTTTTGGCTTCTCTTAGCCATTATATTTATATACTCGTACTATAAATTATTTTCAAAACATTAAATACAATAATTATACTTATAATTTTTTTTTTTTTATATACCATGTTCGCTCCCAACGTGGAGCATATGGATCTACA
>JAGVSQ010006184.1:802-16715 GCA_022683975.1 Rhyacophila evoluta
ATTAATATATAAACGCATAAAGTATACATGATACAACCTACGACACGCTAATAAAAGTCGGCCTTCTTTAATGGCATGTTAATATGTGGAAACGTAGATAATGATTTATTGAATATGCACTATGCCTTCGAGCGATAAACTTTTTGCCAACATTTCTATTCCAAAGTACTTTTTTAAAAGCCTGTATTCCATGCTGCCTCAAGAGATATATAAGTTTTGGCATATGCAAATCATCTGTATAAAAATAAAGTAAATAAATGATTAAACTAAGATCATCCATATGGTAGAATTTTTATCTTTTCCCATGAACATGTATATTAATTTTATTAGAGCATTTTTTATACTATTATCAGCTAACTTGAAATGTAGAACCAATTGAGATTCATATTTAATAAGCAATTAAATGAGATAAACCAATATTACATAAAATTATCGAATCATAAAAAGTACAAACATAATTTAAGTTATGGCTTGATACAACTGATGTGATAAGTAAATATAATTTTACTATAAAAATGGTTTTAACAGTTAAATTTTCTTGCTTTTTTATATAAATATTATTTCAAAATAATTTTACGTTTAGTTTAAGATTACAAGAGTTAATTACATAACATACTATTTCAAACGTAATTATAAAAATAGATAACCAAAAATCCCAAACTCTTACAACTCAGTTTTATAATTTTGTTAATATATCTCACGTACTTGGTAGCCCGTGTAATGTGATATGCTATATTTAAAGTTATAGTTTTGATGATGTTAGTGAAATATTTAAGAAAAAAACTAATTAAATTATAGGTATATATTTATGTGAATATTCAACTATTAGGAAATAGAGTTCTGCCAAATTAATTCCGGTTTGTTTGATTAAAAAATAATTTTAATTAAAAACATCTTTTTATTTCATATTTGATAATTTTTAATACATTATCGAGCCAATCGAGACAAATAATACATGTATAATTTTTAAATTTCCCCATTATTTTTTTGTAACTAAATTTACAAAAAAAAATTTCTAGTAGCAAACACATACGATATATAACAATAATATTTAAAAATTAATAAAGTTCTAGTTTTAAAATTTATTATGAAATGTATTATATTGTCGAAAAACAAGGAAAACATAGAACAAAAAAACAAATAAATAAGAAAGATGTATGAGTAAATTACACTGTCAAGTTTTTTTTTACATACTATGTTTGCTCCTAACGTGGAGCATATAGATCTACACAGTGTGAAGATACCCACATCCAAAAGTGGATTATATGGATCTCCGCAATGTGAAGACGTCTTGACAGATTTTTTTTCACGAGAATTGTTTGTCAAACAATTACTCAACCCAATGGGTATCCAGACCTGCATTTTGCGATTTTTAAATTATGGATTGCCAGGCACGCACGCTATCAACTACGTTACCAGGCAGACTAAGTACTGAGTTAAATTGCCAGATTAATTAAGTATATATTGCTACATCAAATATATTTATTTATATCACAAAATTCACAAACTTTTTTCTATTTATTTTATATTTATAAAAAAAACATTGTGGTACCCCTGGCGCTAAATAAATATTTTTGCATGCATTTTTTATAGCCGACCTCTGCATATTTTTTTCTGAAGCGGCAATAAAAAATTCTCAAATCTAGTCCAACATTGTGAAACTCCTGATGACTGCAAGCGCTTGTACTTTAACCATAATTAATGTACCTTAAATGAATGAATTTGATAAGTGCTTCAGTATTTTATCACGGTTCTTATGTATTTTTTTTATAATCTAATAATATACATACGCATTTTCCTTTCACTCTTCATTATATTTGATTTATCTTATAAGATATTGTGAAGGCTGCAAATTGGTTTCGACACACTTTTTATACTAATCAATTTCTAATTAATAAAAAGAAAAGATGGTTTTCGATATACAATCATTCAAATACTAGAAGAACTATCTAACATCTTCAGAACAAATATAAAATAAGCCAAACATTTAAACATTTCATATTGAAAAAAATTAAAAAATAATTCTTGCCGAAAATCGCATAAAACAGATAAATACGTGTATTATCTCTATAGAATTTCATTCAATATTGGGTGTCTTTTTTAATTTAAGCATTCATTAAAAACATATGGATTTTTACACGACTGTGAGAGTCAAATCTGTCATAAAATATCTGGTAAAAAGCTATTTAAGGCACGACGCATGCACTGTACGCGAGCGCTTAAATATTATGAGCGCATTTTTTCAAGAAAAATGAAACAAATTTTCCAGTACTTTTACAAGTATACAAACAGCAGAAAAAAATTGAAATGATTTTTTTAAGGTGAGACTCAGCACATACAATTTTAATACATATTTAATACAGAGACATATTTAAATACAATACGATACGTATAAATGCAATGGCATGAAAATTAGTTAATTGCTATTTATTCAAGCTATACAACATAGTCTTGTTTTTAGGTATACTTAAAAATACAAATTTCTATGTAATAATGAAGACACGCGATTTGAAATAGCGCTGCTAAATGTAAAATTGATTAATAATTTATGTTTATAAATGTTTAAAAGTGGTTTAAAGTATGAGCTTGAGTTGATGTTTGATGGGATAGACCGGAAGGTGGGGAACTTTTTCTTACCGGAAGGGCGCATTCATATATACGAAATCAAATAAGGCCGCATATAAAAAACTTGAAATTGTATATACATCATTTTGTAAATTAATGAAATTTGGACTCAGTCGAAAGATGGCAATTGAGGACCTGAAAGACCGTAGTTTAACCAGTGTTGAGATAAACTGTCGATTAATAATTTACACACATTTAAATAATGCGTTCGATTCAGTGGGTGATACCTTTAATTACTTAATTGTTTATTTTAAGAGTACTGCTCTGTTTTTGAAAGCTCCATAAGAAAGCATTCACATTATAGATGAACAGTAAGTGATTACAGAACCACAAGCATTTAACATGAAATAAAAAAAAACAATGAGTAAATAAAACAATGAAACAAACTCATTTAAGTGCAACCGCAACAAAGGTCGTAAAAGGATTGCGCAATGAAATCTTAACGGGTCTAATAAAACGTTTTATTTGCTGTACCGAGGGTTCTTCAAGGGTTTGCAGTCATACTTTTTTACATCGACAAATGGCTAGTATATTTAAAGGAGTATACTAGACATTATTTTATATAATATGGAACCTATTCAAAAAGAAAAATGTTACATATTTTAAATTTAGACCAAGTTGTTTCAAACATGATAAAATGATTAAATAGCAAATACTCCTCGGACGAAAAGCCTTCAGATATAAAGCCTCCAGAAAATAATTTACGACATGAGAAATCCCAGTGTAAAAATTTTCAAGATTTTTAATTGGTAAAGATTAGATTATATTATATTCCCCGGTATCATAGTTGGTAACGGACTTGCCTAACGATCCGGGACATGCGGGTTCGATTCCCCATCTGTTGGATTTGTATATTTATATAGATAGAAATATTATATTCTTCTTCTTATACCATGTTCGCTCCCAAAGTGGGGCATATGGATATACACAGTGTGAAGGTATCCACTCTGAAACTGGAGCAATGTGAAGACGTGTTGACAGATTTTTTTTCACGAGAATTATTTGTCAGACAATTTGATGATAATTTAATTAACCCTATGGATATCCAGTCATGTATTTTTGGATTTTAAGAATCCAACGAATGGGGAATCAAACCCAAATTACTCAAATTTCTAGGCGCGCACGCTGCCAATTACGCTGTCAAGGAGACAGTATTATATATTAATTGAGTATGGATTAAGGTTTGTAATTTTAATAATAGCTTTTTTCCAATTTTTACAATTTTAGTATATTTTTAGCAGAGGTTATTTATGAGGCTTTTGGACATCTTTAGGACATTGGATATTTATAGGATATTTAAAAATTCGAACGATTTTTCCAGAAAATAGCTATACTAGAATAGCACAATTAAAAACGCTAATATATGGCTTGATTTATTGCGTGTTGTAATCATTTGTAATTGTCAAAATTGAACATTTTTGTAACATGAAGATCAGGACATAGTATGTTTATTTCAATCATGGTGTTTATTGGCTTATAGTTATATACAAAAAATATAATACCATATTTAATTTATGTATATTTTTTGTTGATAGAACATTGAATTAAATTTCTTTTGAAATTTGATCATGAATTTTAAAGTGGGTTTTTTACAAGTGAGGAAGAATATGTGCTCAATCCCCATGAAGAGATGGGTGCCAGGCAGGGCTGTATCATGGATCCGTCGGCACGACAGTCAAAGCAACCCACGCAGCAGCGGGACCTTTTATCTTTGGGCCACAATATACGAAAAGAACAACCCGGTGAGTTTCAATTATTAAGGTCATTAGTTCTTGATTATATCGTTGTTTTGTCAATTTGGAAAACGACGAAGAAATTTTGCGTGACTTGTGTAGTAATGATGCTGTAGGGAATCCATTTGCCCTTCTTTCAAAGCGGATAGTATATTTATAATATATATTATTAGTTCTTCAGATACTCTGCTGAAATGAAGAAATATATAGTTAATTTTATTGTGTTATGTTTTCATATTTCCAAAGTCCATTTACTATACTTTCAAAGCGGACATCTTTACAGCTTGTAGATCCATATGCTTTACTTTTGGACCACGGTTAATCCATTCAGGAACAATCGAGACTTAAATTATTCATGCACTATCATACTTATTTATTTGATAAAAACGTACACATTAAAACGCAAATTCTTAAAATATATATATAATCGATATGTATAACGTCTTTCATTACTTATTTGGTCAGAAGAATTATGATCGATATTCTAAGTATTGTATTTTTTTTTAAAGCGCTGACTGCAAAGCAAATTAAAATCTACGTAAAAATATTATTATTAATATAAGTTCTTGTGATTTTTGTCTGTAAGGTTGATTTTACTACACGCAATTTGTAATAATTAGGATGTTATATAAATATTGTACGAGTCTATTATTAATTCGATTAAAATTGACGCGCGTGGGAGTAAAGTCAGTCATACAAAATAAGCTTAATTAGTCAGCTAGGTTCGCGATATCAAATCGATATTAATAATTTGTTCCAGCAGTGATTCACTGTCAAGGCCGTTGCACGTCACTGGTATGTTGGGTCGCGTGGGTGGTACACTCGTATTGCACAGGTGTACGAACGCGCGCGGTTGGACTGCGCCTCCCTATAAAGCTAAACTCCATATTAATTAGCGTTGCGGTTAGTTTTGATACAGATTTACCAGAGGCATAACGTGACGACCTGTTTATTTGGTAATTTTTTGAACTTATTGAAACATGATAATTTACAAATGGCTCTAATTCAATTTGCATACAATTCCGATAGTGATAATTGTTAAAATATATAAAAAAAAATATAATTTAAAACTATTTAAAACTTATAATTTTTTAGTTATTTTCCTTTGTAATTGAGCAGATACGCGTAAATTAGGGATTTTAAAAGATCAAGTCTGATAGTTGCATAAAAATGTTTAATATTTTTTTTATATAAAACACGGAAGTCTAATGGCCTGAGCGGTTGACCGACAATCATTCGTTATGAAAGTAATTTTGATATAAAGGTTTTATATTGTGGTGATTCATACAATACTTTACGAAATAGGTAAACGATCTATTCTCGTGCAGTTAATTATTCCCGCCATCAATTTTATAAATACTATCTGTGCTTAAAATAAAATGGCATTGCTTTATTTAGTGTTATTTCCACCAAATATCTATCTACAATGAGCAAACTTATTATGACAGATTGTTTTTTTTTTTTTGTTTTTTTTTTTTTTTGCGATGATTTGATGTTAGCAAATCGCTCAACCTATTGAGCATCCACATTTTGCTTAAAATCGATGTCCATTTTTATCCAACTTGATACCATTACCTTCATTGGTAATCTGCGCTTATTCTGCATCTGATAGTGATACGTGCACATTGTAAATAAATTCGCATTATAAAAGCTTATAAAATATTAGATTTCAAGACGAAATAGCGCAAATAGAAGACTATAGGAAGCCTAGAAGGTGTCAAAGCCACAAGTTGAAACTGTACTACATAAAATACTTCGAAAACATCAATATTTTACACCCAATCAGAAATGTATACCCGGAAGAAATAATCGCTGTTTTCTCTAACCCGCATACTAACAATTTACAAAAAATAATATCTACAAGAGCTTGGCTTTGAAGTTTAAATATAAGGTTACTTAATAAAAAAATGAACATACCTATTCTAAATTATAATTATTATCACACATTTTTCCAATAAATATACGTGTATATTGTTGTATTGTGTTATATCGAAATATTGTTATATTTATAAACGAATATTCACTAAATATAACCAATTTCAAGGTTTTATATACAAAGTCTACTTACTATAATATTGATAACCACCCAAGCACAAAACGATTGAAATTTTAATTAGCAGAAGACGTCCTACTTACAAAACATTCGATATCTTTTAAAATAGTGTGTTTTTCAATAACCTGACAATTAGAAAAGATGCAGTATATGGCATCTAATTTTTCAATTTTGTATTCAAGTCTTAATTATATAAAAGTTATACTAAATGAAAATGTATTTCTGTAAATTTCCAATCCCGTTTTACTCAATTAGATCAGTATGTGGCTTAAACGTCTTATAAATGTTTCATACCATAAGCACTAGCGCTGTAGTATGTTTTTCAGTTCATATTTATCTTATTGAGTATATTGATCATCGTAAGCCCATCTTGTTATTATTAAGAACATCGGTATATCGTTGCTTAATAGTTAACTGTAAAAAATCATATTGAATCTGTTATTTTTAGAGCTGAAGTAAATGCATTAATCAGTCAGCTAAATGATTGATATAATTGAGACATTTTCAAAATGAGTGAGTTATAATGAAAATATTATTTAACATAAAATTGAATGCCAAAAAGCGCCACTGAGATTGTTCCATATCGATTTCCTGCCGCCCACCTGCGATGGCAGTCCAAGTTCGTAATAATTAGCCGCTCGCTGGCAAGTAAGAACAAGCCGCAGATGCCAGAATATTATAACAGACCAAACAATGGTGGCTTTACTTGTTCATTTCCGTTGCGAACAATTATTTCAATTCTATTCTATCTAACCACCACCCGTTTCATAATTTTATTCAATACCACGCTATTTTACATTGGATATTAAAAATGAATTGCATTATCATTAAAATTGTTTCGTCTTTTCAATAAGCAACAATGTAAGCGATCTAAAACAGGCCTGGTTAACAAACTAATTCTGGTAGACTTGACTACTGGCTTGGATAATATGCCCTTTTTTCCAAGTCTGCTCCAAAAGTTAAGCAAACAAATCTACGCAGTATGAAGATGTCACTCTTATGTAATCATTTTCAATATTGTTTTCACAACACACATTTATTTTAATGAAGTATGTGACTTTTGTAAATTTAATATATTTTTTTAATCGAAAATTTTCAACTTAATGAACTCTCGGTCATCATATCCAATCTGAGAGTGAAGCATTTGTAGATCTATACATAGTGAACATACCTGCTCTAAAGGTGGAGTATGTATATGGATCTCCGCAATATATCTTGATAGATTATGTTTCATGACAATTGACTTTCAGACAATTGTTCAACTTAATGGTCATTCAATCTTTTTGTTACACGTTAGCACTTTTCGTTTTTTTAATCCACTAGATGTGGGATCAAACTCTTAATATCTGGATCCACATCGCGTACAATAACCTATCTTTAAATACGACGTATCGTGGAGTTTTGACATCGAGAAGGGATCTACTATATCCGACAAAAATTTCACTCTAAATAATGTAGATTAAAAAACAAACATTTACGTCCAATGAGTTGGTATTAAATTAAACCATCGCTAGACAAATTCTTCTATAAATGTGGCGTGATAAGTTTTTCGGAGCTAAAATGTTTAGATTCAGGATATTTATTCTCCACTTGGAAATAAAAATGGTGAAAAAGATGTCTACTACTTCAAACTAAATTGAATATTTGTCTATAAATATTATGTGATGATAAGGTAGGTAACCATACAACTACACACATGACAAGTGCTCACATGACATCTGCCCACACATCGAAGTTCTCACACTAACACAGAAATTAATATTAAGACATTTATACTTAATTTACGTAATAATAGTATAGGTAGATTTTTATTTCAATGACACCCACCTATACTATAATTACGTAAATTAAGTATAAAATGTCTTAGTATTAATTGCTGTGTTAGTGTGAGCACTTATCATGCGCGCAGTTGTCATGGAACCGATAAGGTATTATAGAAACAAACACTACTCATATTAGTGGCTTAAGAAAAATAAAAAAACGAGTTTTATTTATACTTGCATAATGATAATAATATCAAAGATCATAGTCGCCATGTATTGTAAAGTCTGCAAGAGATGCACAATCAAGAACAGCCATCGTATACAATGCCCAGGTATAATTTTCCATCTTTGATGTGTCACGTCACAAAATGACCGCTTAAACGTACACAAGTTTTGCCGTTTGTTCTTCCATATATGGCTCGGTGACCGGTGACGCCTAGCTCCCACGCTCGTCACTGACGTCGCGCGTGCGTAAAACTCGCCCATTATGAGCATCTTACCCGTGGTAATGGTCTCTGCTCCTTGCTCTCTACTTCTTCTGACAAGTTACAGTAGCGAGCGACTCTATGCCGCTTGCTTGGTGTGGCGAAGAAGCTAGGAGACAGGTCCGTAATCGGTACATAATACTACATTTTAATTATTAATTTACTTCAACCAATTCTGTATTATGTTCATAACCATTACTTCAAAAAAAAATACAGTACTTAATACTATTAGTATCACATAATGTGTATATGAAACGTCTTTATTTTCAAACGTTTTAATTAACGACATCGGTCATAACGTTCTTTTATACGATGTTTGCTCCCAACGTAAAGCTTATGAATCTATACAATATGAAGATATCCTCTCAAAGAGATGAGTATATAGACCTCGGCAGTGCGAAGACGTATTGATGTATTACTTTTCTTGAGAATAGTTTGTCAGATAATTACTCAACTCAATGGGCATCCAGTTCTGTATTTTCAGATTTTTTAAATCCGACAGATGGGGAATCGAATCCGCATTCCCCGGATTGCTAGGCACGCACACTACCAACTACGCTACAGGGCAGACAAAATATTTAGACGTTTACATTCAAAATTTGAAAAAGATTTACATTATCGGCTTAGAGCCAAATAACTCTATTTACCAATGTGCAACTTTACAAGAGAGACAAAAAACGTTTTTTGCTTTCTTGCAACACATTTACTGTGTATTGTACATTTATCTTACTTATGGTAATAATTGAATGTATAAAACTGTCATTAAAAAATATTTTAAATAGTTTTATGCGAATAGTTACTGTTAGAGTTCTTTGATACTAACTATAATACTGATACGGGTTGTGGCTGATGACGAAAAAGAAATACTAACAGTTATTTGACACGAACATGTTTATGAGTTTTATCTGCATTTGAAAATAGTAAACGTGTGACTGATAAATAATTTAAGCAAAAAAATGATAAATAGGTATGAAATTTTCATAAAAAATAAGAAGCAATTCATATAGCATTTTCTAGGTTCAAGTAATTTGATAATTCAGCAACTATTTCAAAATTTTAAAATTCACAAAAACATGTATACAGTTCAGTTACATTTTCTATTAAGATTATGTTTTTAATTACTTAATAAAATATTTATTTACATATGGTGTAAATTTAAAGAACTTAGTTCAACACTGTGTAACTATTATCCACAGTAAGAGATTTACCATCAGCATATTCATTTAATTTTATATTATGATTCATCGAGCCTAAGGAGATATTTATTTACCATATATGGAAATAGAAATTGCGAATAAAAATAAACATGATATGGTCATAAGTTTATTTTAATAACACGTTATGTTAAATGTGTAATAATAATACGATACTCAGGGTTTCTTAGCTTATCATAGACAAATCATGCGTATTGTTTGTATATTCTAGGTAATCGATATTAATTTATGCATAATATGAAAAAACTATGCAAAATACTTATGTTTATAACACCAATAACAATTCTAGTAAAACACTTATATATTACAAATGGAAGTGCAAAAAAATCTTACGTTGCTTAATATTAATAATGAAGTTAAACTGAAAGCATATAAACCAACAAGTGGACAGTCTTTGAATAAAAATAACGGTCATTTGTAATAGCAAATAGATATGGATGGACATAATTATCCTAAACGTAGCTAGATTAAATAGATACTTTAATAAAAACATGATTAAAAATTATACAAAAGAAAGATCTTCATATAATAATAGATCACCTTCAAATAATCATACGATTGTAATATATATATATTAGTAACCAAGACGCTAGCATGCGTGTTTCAGCTTTAGGGATTACGAGTTCGAATTCTACAGGTGCTTTATTTTAAAAAATTAAAAAATAGATCCAACTTAAAAAGTTTGTTCAAACATGTTTTCACTTTTCATGCAGGCATCTTCACACAGTGTAGTTTATTAATATGCTCCATTTTCAAAACAAACATGGTAGTATTGTAGTGTGTTCATTTTATATCACTATATTCATTAAACGATTGTAAAAATCAATATTAAAGATACTGAAATTACTAGTTATGTCAAAAGAGATCAAATATACAACTTATAATTTATATAAATGTATAATAATTATATATTGCAATATAAATTGTAGATTAAACCCACTTGGTTGATATTATTTTTAATAATGTTATATGTTTTCCAAGCTTAAACTTAGTACGAATAAAATAAAATAACGTGTGTTTACTTTGGGCTCAAAGATCAAAGGACACTTAGAATATTTATTTAAATTTACAGCATATTGAATAAATATTTGGATTAGTTATTATGAGGTCGTCAGAAGACTTACAACATTAAATGTCTACTACTTAAGGCTTCTGTAAGCTGCTGTATATCCTTGCACTTGACTCTCATAAAATTAACATTTTATCGGCCGAAAGAAAATTCAAATCATTGAACATTGAGCGTGGGATAAATGTCATAAAATTGGTCATTTAAAATAATATACTAAAAGATTTTAAAAATATGTTTGAAGCAATATTATTGAAAATATACTTACTACAACTACACTTAGAAGAGTTTATATTTAATTTTAATAAGAAACTGTTGATTTTTTTGCACATGAATCATATTCTGAAAGCAAAATAGATTTACACATTGTGAAAATGTCCATATCGCTGAAATAGAATATATGTATCTGTTCAGTGAAAAGACTAGTCTATATATATATTTTTTACGAGAATTGTTTATCACATAATTTTTCAAACGATTATGTATCTAGTCACGCATTCTTACGATTTTTTAAAAATCCAGCAAATGCACGCAAACCTTCCGGCTACCGGAATAACATTGTATTTTGCACCAACCATCTTATTATTTTATAATGTTCACTTTGAAAGTGATGCATACGATTATCTCTACATATATATACATATAGATCTCCACAAATCGAAGACTTATTTTACAATTTTTTTTGGCAAGATTTGGTTATCAAACAATTTTTCAACCCGTTAAGCATTCAGTTTTGTGCTTTCACTAATACCTAAAAAGCTACAACATTTGAATTCGCAACCTCCGGAAAGAAAACGCGCGTACCTACATTCCCCGTAAACACCTATGAAAATATATTATAACTGTTCCATTTATTTTTTAAGTGAACGAAAATACATTTTTTGGCGTAATGATAATCACAATCAAAACATTAATAAACATTAACTCACATAACAAACAAAAGTGATTTTAGTACAAGATAAAGTAGAAGTTTTTAATCAGATTCTATAATATATTAGCAAATTTCATTTTATCAGTATTAAATACGTTTTGAATCAACGAGACATTTTGATTTTCACTATTAAAAACTTGGCAGGAGACTTTGTAATGTCATACATATTATTGATTCTATTATATATTTTATTGTTTGATAATAATATTTTTACGCATCCGTACGTATTTAATTTACAGGTGTAACATATTAAGACATGATTTAAAACTTATTTTTACTGTAGATTCTTTTGAATTTTAAAATACGACTCAAATAAATCGGTATTAGTTTCTTAAAATGCTGAAGTGCAGTAAAAAAGATGCAAATCATTAAAAAACGCCGAAGCATTAAATTTATTCATAAACAGTTCATCGATACATCTTCACTCTGGATGTGATAAGAAAGTACACGAACCGTTTTCTTATCTCGTAATTCCTAACATTTTTTTCTTACTTAAATTATCAGGAATGACAGAAACCAAAATATTTTGGTAGCCGTACTTATTTATTCGTAAAATTTACTTAGCAACCTAAAACGTATCGATATTTTAATTTAAACGAGAAAGATATGTTATTAAGATAGGTGGATGTTTCCAAATATTTATTTAAATACTTAAGAAACCGATTCCCATGAACCTGAATGAACCGAATAAGCAAGTGAGATATATATCATTTATGTAGGTATAGTCCAGCTATGAGAAGGGAAGAAATATGTTGTCAGAATTTAAACACAAGTTGTAAATAACGTAAAATTATAGACGATAATCTATGTAAATTATTTATTACGTGTGTTATTTGACTCAGCGAGTGTACCAAAAAATGTACCCGACAAAAAACTTAAGAGGTAATAGAAATATTTTCCCTTCATACTGACTATCAACATGTTATTTTCTTTGTATATTATTGAGATATATTTTAAATAAATACCCTACATTTACGTGTATCTAAAATGTATTAATACATTTTTTTTATTCACAGAAGCAATTTGATATAAAAATGTATCTTTTTTAAAAACAATATTTAATTATTTTTATGTAAAAAATGGTGTAGTTTATTTGATAATTGCGCGTATATTTAAAATCATTCTGAATTGAAGGTCGCGAATTTGAGTGCCGATATGTTTTTAAAATCCATACATAATATCTTATATATTTTTGGAAGTATTTATTTATTTATTCTTTGACAAAAGAATAAGGTGCAGATAGATAAAAGCTCTTTCTTTTAAGGTGTTTAGTACCTAATATTTTGGATTCAAATTTCGTATTTGTATAAATATTAAAACTGAAAGTATTTCTAATAGATATTTGTATGCAAGATACGAAATCTCAGTAAATTTAGTGATTAAGTGATAATATACTCTTGTGAAATATTCTGTCAAGATTTCATATTGTGGATTTTATTATACCGTGTTCACTTCCAAAGTGGAGCATATCGATCCATACAGTGTGAAGATATCCTCTCCAAAAGTCATGTATATGGATCTCCACGATGTTAATACGTTTTGACACATTATTTTTTACGAAAATTCTTTGTCAGACAACTGCTTAATTCAATGGGCACCTCCATTCCTGTATTTTAATATTTGAAAAATCCAACATATGGGGAATCGCGTCCGCATTCCCCGGATTGCTAGGTGCGTACACTACCAACTACGTCACCGAAGAGATGTAGAAAATTATATATTTTTCAATTAAATAATTTAGAAATAAAAATCGGTGTGCACAACCTGTTTGAAAATTGGTCTATGCAGAATAGTTTGTTCAGATAAATCTAAAATATGCTATATATTTCAGTGAAAGCTCTTACATTTATAAACTATTTAATTTCATTATACTTTAAGTTGATTAGAACTCGACTATTAGAAGATGTATCATCATTATATAAATCAGACCAGAAGAGAACTAATAATATCTTAATTTACAATATAATAGCGCGCAAGCCTCTGCTTTATGGCATGAGACAAAAATCCTGATGATCAGATATTCTATTTCTTTCAATGAACTTAAGTGTATGATAATTAAGTTTAATTGACAAGTTGGAATGAACATACATATACTAATTGGGTTTAATTTAATAATGAAATACAACCATTAAAAAGGTTTCGTGCTTGTCCGGCAGTTGCGATTCAAGCCGTCACATTGATCGAAACTCGAGAGAAAGTTTTCCGTACGACAAAAGCTTTTCGATAATGTTTCACAACAATGGAAATACGGACAAGAGGTTTCGTTTAATGCGGTTTATTCTGATGTCACTTAATATTATCTTTATTTAATGTTTATATGCATATCGAATGCACGTAAAATAATGAATGCACTAGGCTAAAATAATAAATTTAAATATTAAAAATGAATATCCAATTTCATAATAATAACATATGACACTTTATTGCGTTACATTAAGTAGCAGTACAGTTTACGTAGCCAATAAAATATATTTAGATCCATAGAAAATATTTAAGAGTTATGTAAATAGTGCATTCAAATTGAACATTTATAAAATTGTCTAGAGACTATCAGATAAGGAGTCACTCACAAGTTATTAAGTATTATAAAACGAAGTAAAAGTAATGAAAAAGTATATATCTTTATTTTAAGTTTTTAATAATAATCTTCATCTAAATGGGTTTACTAAAATTATATTTTCTAAAATATGTTTACCTATAAATTAACTGGAAGAAATATATTTTGATTAGTTGATGTACAATTAAAATATCGAATATTTTTGTAAAGGGAAAATATCTATAATATTTGTCTTAAAGTAGCCATGAAAAATAATTTAGAAATTTTCTTCTGTCATATAAGCGAAACATCTGTTTTATTACACTATATGATATGCACAATTAACGTATTACATTCGTGCATTATAGCTAATGTATTAAGAAGTTCTTTGAAAATTCATTTCTTCATTTTTTACAAAACATATTACGTTAATTGCGTCACAATTTAATCAATAAAATTATATAAGTATAGCAAGTATGATGAAATCAATGATTCTATTCTGTTGAAACTTACTTTAACGTTACAGTTTTTGAATGATATGGATATTTTTTATACAATCGATTAAATAAGGTGGTATTTTCAAAATAAATTTATTTCACAAAGCCAAAATGTAAAGAAAACTTATTCTTTTATACAAAACATCCATTTAAAATGCAAATCAGTACAAAAAATCAATTTTAAAAATATTGAAAACAAAAATAAACATTAAAAAACATGTCATGTGGTTATTTTATATAGAAAATACTAAACAAACAAAATGTTTTTTTTAAATTCTCTCGTAATGAAATAATTTCATTTTGGAAATACTCCTTTCATATATATATTATCTTGTTATAATTATCACCAAAAATGGTTAAGTAGCTGATGTTTTTTAGAACATTTTTTTAATATAATAAGGTTTTTATAAAAAAATTCTGGTTACAAAACTTTATTCCAGAAAAAATCTCTGAGTTATAATCGAGACTGTATAAGAGGTTTTGAGAGGTATATAGGGTGTGTTAAGAGTAAAAAATCCTCAGTCGCCGGCCGGCCAGCAAGACGGCTGCTCCGTACGAGGAGGCTGTACACAAAGATAAACCAGTTCAAACATCGCGACAAGCCACCAATCATCTCGTACCTTAAAAATCAATACTTTCTCGAGCGAAAAACGCGAAATTTTTTACCAATAATATACATCATACAAAGTGAATATACGAATCTAACCAATGTGACAAATTGATTATAAACTACAGCAATACATAATATTAACTCTTGTGAAGTTAACGTCGTTAGTGATTTCATAGTGTGGATATAGTGAACTGTTAAATGTTAAATGGATTATGTAAAATACGTAATTGACTGTTGAAAGGACATTATCTTTCATTTGCTAACCAGATTATCGTTAAAAGGTAAAAATGTTTTGTATTTTAAACCACAATACTATTAAACTACAGTACACATTATAAAAGTAATATAAATAAATATGTAATTTTAATGAATTAATTGAGTATTTATAATACTTTAAGTT
>JAGVSQ010006185.1:0-16713 GCA_022683975.1 Rhyacophila evoluta
CAGAATTTAAAATCAATTTCCATCAAGCACCATCAGTCGAAAATATTAATATTATATCACCTTAATAGATGCCTACCAAATAGGAAGAGAGATAGTAAAAAGACGTTCACACACCTAAGCTCCAAATATCACAAGCAGCATCATAGCCAGCTCTCTTAAGTACTTCAGGAGCGACAAAGTTAGCCGTGTAGCAAGGTGTCATGAGAAGACCGTTCTCAGCGCGAGGCTGCTTCGCCAAACCAAAGTCTACGAGTCGGATGTCACTCGGGTTGCGTTCTGATGTCGCAAACAGAATGTTGGAAGGTTTGATGTCCCTATGAAAATATGACGTCAAATAAAATATAAACAAGTTTCAAAATGTAATTAGATGGAAAAATTTGCTGAATATTATTTAATTTCTCCTCATCCAAATAGTTTAATAATATGCTATGTTCTTATATAAGTCTATAAGAAAATTCTAACTGATGTTGGTATTAATGCTAAATAAAATCTGTAAATTAATTTCCACTCTTTTACATTTACCTGTGGACAACCCCATGCTGATGCAGGTAATTCACAGCTAGAAGCACATGTCTGAGGATATCTTGGGATTCTGTCTCGGTGAGATGTCGGCGTTCCGTGATATACTCCAGCAGTTCTCCGCCTCTTAAAAGCTCTGTCACCACCAACAATAGATTACCATCCTCATACACACCCCGCAGTGTCACAATTCCCGCATGATGACTGTATCTATAAATTCAAAACAAATATTATTTCCAGATTTTAACGTATTGTGTGTGGTGAGTGCAATTACAGTCAAAGTGTATATGGGTTAAATCTCTTTATAACGAAGCAACGAAATTTGAATGGTATAATGTAATAATATATTTCCTATATTCAGTATAATGGAACAAAAGGGGTAGTCCTACAAGTTTCATTATAACGGGATTTGACCAGTACATTTTTGTGTGACGGAAGACTGTAATCTCAATTTACCAACAGCTATACATCTCACCAGGAGACTAAGATTACAGACCTTATTTTTCAAAAGTTTTTATTGGAATTTGTAATTTGAAATACATATTATTTGAATATATCTCACAAAATTTCACACACTTGATGAAATTGTCAAACTGTTGTACGTGTGTATACATAAAAAAATGAAGTGAATGAAGCTAGGTACATTTACAGGCTTTATAAAATTACTATTTATTCCCTCGTAAAATATTTGTAAATTGCCTGCTTTTATTTTTCTTATATCATTCTTTAGTGGAACATTATGTGAAACTACAATAATACACCCAATATTAAGATACAAATATATGTACTTCCAGTAAGGCTTCTGTTATATAGAGTTTAAAGAGATGACAAATCTCTGAAGCCTTGCAAGTTTTTGCTAAAAATAAAAAAGAAATCTAAAATATATACATAATAATTAAATAATATAATTAGTGTACTGACATTTAGAGAGGCAATGAAAAGTAAGAGATTATGAGTCAAAAAGGTAATGCTTGACATGGTATTGATAGATGAAAAAAAGGTGAAATTAAAGTTTAAGTTCAATTCAGCCAGTTCAAGAGTCAAACAACAAACCTCAAAAGAATTTCTATCTCTTCTCTGGGATCATACACATTTCTGTCGATAATCTTGACAGCATATTGGATCTTGCTTATTTTGTGTTCACAAAGTCGACATACTGAGAATGATCCATTACCCAACTCCCCCAATAATCTGAAAAAATATTATTAGCAATTCATATAATATATACTATTAATTATTGGCAACTGGTAAAAAATAATATGTCAAGACATGTGTTTACATTGTGGAGATCCATATTCTTCACTTTCGGAGTGAATATCTTCACACTGTGTAGATCCATATGCTCCACATATGGAACATGGTATAAATAAATTTAAATATCTGTATATTGATAAACGAAATCTGCATGCAAGAACTCAAGCACAGGGGTGACGAGTAGTTATTGTCAAAACTGATAAAATAAACTACGACTATCACTAACTTGTAATATCTAAAATTAAAAATCTTACCCCTATGACTTACAATAGTATAGATGGTTTAATAGTAAATAATGTGTGTTTTGATTTCATAAAACATGCGACTTTCAGAGTTGGTAGTCTATGGCATACAAAAAGTATTCTATTTTTGAAAATTATAAATAATTTTTTTAACTCGCCACCTGGTGCATTTAAAATGTATCGAGCACTACAAACAAAATTAATTATACCTGTATTCATCAAAAAAGAGATTTCTATTGATAGCGCCATTCCAAAAGATTTCTTGACTAGGATTGGTGGCAGGTGGTGCCTGGTTTGCTGGTTGATTCACTACAGTCTTGTCACTTTCGTCTTCTAACAAACATGGAGCAATAAAACTGAAACCCCTAAAACAAAAACACAATACATATTATCACTGTGAAGATTACTTCTAAGCAATTTCTTTAGTCTTTTGCAAATATGTCCTGGCTCTATTTTCAACATTTTAATTTTGCTCAGTGACAGAATTCGAACCTGCAGTCCGAGTCAGAAAAACAGCATACCAAAAATGGATTCATCATAAAGAGTTTTTTCTTTCACTATATTTGTCAATAAATTTTATCAATATCCACAAAAATCTGAGCAATAATATATTATATGAAAATATTGTAGTGCATCAAACACAAAGGGTGTCAACAACATTAAGAGCCTATTGCAGGTTTGGGGCCTTTTCGATTTAAGATAATCCTAATAAGATACCTGAATAATTCGTGAGCATTAGCAGAAGCAGGAACTCCTGGTGAGTCTCTAGGAGTTCGGCAAGTAAACTCCGAATCGAAGTAGAAAGCGTCGTCTGCTCTTGATACAGCCGGCCGGAATGGAGGGCGAGTCCTTTTTTCAAGGAGTGACACCCAGTCAATAGTGGAAAAGAATTCATGCTTTTTAATGTCTTCAATGCCTTTTGGTCCAGCTCCCAGTCTGAAATAAAATAAACATTCATTTTCCTTATTACTAGAAAAAATATTTTGATTAAACAATGTTATATGCAATTGATAATTTAATTTTAGTTTCTGATAGTTCCAAGTTTTTTCAGGAAAGGGTATCTACTATCCCCAGAAGAGGGCATAATTTGACTGAACTGTAAAATGAAAATATTTTCTACAGACATTTTTAAATAATAATAAGCAAAAGATAAGGATGCCAGTATATTGTAGATTGTACATGAAAATAATACCTATTATGAGGATTGCGTTTGAACAGGGCTCTGAGCAGTGATTGAGCTTCTTCACTAAGATTAGTCGGCATGCCAAGTTTGGCTTTTAAAATTTGAGTCATAGTATCGTGTCTGGTTGCCCCATGGAACGGTAGATTTCCCGTCAACATTTCAAACTAAAACAAACAATTTAATATTTAGTCCAAAACATGATAACATCAAATATTTCTCTGATTATGAAGGTAATCTGCATTAAATTGAAAAGTAATCATCAAATCTCAAAAAATATTTGTACACATACTCTTGGTATACTACTGGTAATATCAAATTTTGACAATGGTTGTGTTTTTATAAAAATAGGTGATCAATCATTCAACAAATTAATGTAAAAGAAAAATGTAATATTACAATATATGGCTACACATACAAAACATAGTTCATAAAGTCATTATAAACAATATTTAATCATATAGGAAATGAAGCTGATAATTTAAAGAGAAACAATGACATTGTTAAATTGATGGTTTAATAGTACATAATAGTATAAATGTACTACATATTAGAAATTTTATGAATATTAAAAACAGAAAAATACCATCAAAACTCCAAAAGACCACCAATCAGCCGCAAAAGAATGCCCCCGTCTATTAACAACTTCCGGCGCCATATACTCCACAGTGCCACAGAAACTGTATGCTTTGTCATTCTGAGGGAGCTTTGATAACCCAAAATCAGTCAAGGCGATATGTCCATCCTGGTCCAGGAGGATATTCTCAGGCTTCAGATCACGATATATAATACCCAGGGAATGTACATGGTTTAAAGCAAGAGCCAATTCGGCCAGATAAAATTTTACATCTTCTTCAGTAAACATAACCTAAAAAAAAATTGTTGCAAATGGAATTAAGTCGGTGATTTTGATGAAAGAATAAGAACAATACTGTGGTAGATATGCTTTTACCTCTTTGCTGAGTCGAGAGAACAGGTCCCCTCCCCTTAAGAAATCTAAAATGAGATAAAGTTTCCCTGCTGTCTGAAAAGCATAATGAAGTTTAACAATAAATGGGTGTCCCATATCGACAAGTATGTTGCGTTCCATTTTAGTGCGTTCTCTATCACGCACTTTTAATGTTGCCTTTCTTAGAACCTGTAATATAGAAATAAATAACACTAATCACATGTAAAATTATTATTAATTAATAAATTATATATTTTACAATAGATAAACTTGAATATTTTTTTAAAAACAGCTGTTGAAAAGTAATTTTCAGTGGCTAATTATTTATATTTCACAGTTTAACAGAACTATGAACATCATTTCAGCATCGTAGATCGCAGTTGAAATCTCAAAGCTGCTTAAAAAATTGCAGAATTTGGCAATTGGCTGACACCTAATTCTGGTGAAAAATATGAAATCTTTGCTTTGTGGAATCTACATGCTTCAAAATGGACACATTATGTAAGAAGTAAGATTTACTTTAATACCATGAAGGATATCACATTTCTATGCCAGATATTTACATACAAAGTTTTAACAGTGCTGTGGATGAAAAGATGCTTTGAAGATGGAACTAAATAAACTACTTCAACAAAAACTTCTAGAATAAGAATTATTTTTACTGATGATCAACATTGTCTGAAGATGTAATGAAAAATTTGTTGATTAAAAAAATATTACAGTAGTAATAAAAAATGACTTTTATTACCTTCATAGCATACAGCGTACCGGTATCCAATCCGAAGACTTTCCGTACGAGAAATACTTTCCCAAACGAACCTTCACCAAGCACTTTAAGTAATTCGAACTGCGAAGGATCGGCTTTGTCATGCCCCTCTTTAATAACCTCTCGCAGTTCGATTTCATGTTCCCCCGAGTCATGGTCGGTCGTGCTGGAAGATTCGTTGGTCACCGTCGATTCCCCGTCTATTGCCATCTGCAGACTTTCTGCCGACTGGGACGACGAAGCACACTAAAAATTAATATAATAAATTTAGCCATTAATATTGATATAATCTCAAATCTATTGACTGATTTCATACATAAACCAATTTTAAAATATTTTTAATCCAAATATAAAATTTCATAACATATTTGAAATATTTTGAGACTATTTTTAACAGATGACATCCTTTCATGTTTTCATTTCACTAAATTTATAACTGAAACACTCATGAGGTATTTCTACATTTATCTCCCTGGGAGCGTAGAGGTTAGCGTGCGCGCCTAGCAAATCCACGCAATGCAGGATCGATTCTCATATCTGTTAGGTTTTTAAAAATCCAAAAATACAGGACTGGTTGCCCATTGGGTTGAACAATTGTCTGACAAACAATTTTTGTGAAAAATAATCCGTCAAGACATGTCTACACATTGCAGATATCCATATGCTCTACTTTGGGAGCGAACATGGTTAAAAAAAAAAATGTGATGAATACGCATAAAAACATTCAGCAGAGAAACTAAGTTTCACATGCTTTAAACACTTTATTTTTCATTGATTCAAATTCATATTTCTTTTATCAGTCCTGTAAATATGATAATACTAGTATTTTACTCTCAATATAAAACTGCACTATTTATTTTATAAAAGCATATAATTAATATATCAGGAAATAAAATAATATACAACAAATCATTTGTGCAATGGAAAATAGTTTATATTCCCATAGGTAATATTAACATTTCATATATTTTAACAATTTTTTAGGAATTATAAATTTAATAAACTCTTTCTATATCCTTGCTTTTCAAATAGTCTATTAGCGTTCAGTGTAGTCACAGTAGATTTTTAGATTTTTTTAAATCATGAAAGCAAATAATAATGAAATATAATTTCTGAATTTTAAATCATAATGCTCCTAAAATTACGATAAAATAAAATCAGTCAATAACAATTTATTTTTATATTTACATAGATTATGATAAGATAGATATAAACTATGTAACAAGTTGGCAATAGTAAATATTTACCCAAGGAACGTATTTTTCCAAGCATAACCAGTACTATATACTTGGAAAAACGAAAATGACTGATAACAGCACCCCAATACTGTGGCAAAAAACAGATAATGGTATATCATCCAAATTGGTTTTATGAAGATTTATGAAAATTACATTCATTTTAAATTAAATCTCACAATATGCAAGTAGAAAGTAAAATAAAATTACACAAATGACACACGATAATTACACATTTTATTTTAAAACTTGAATTTTGTGCCGAGTAGTTAGAAATTATATTTATAAATTACGAAATAATTACTGTTACAATAATTAAATCTACTTAAAAACCATTATGAAAGTAGAAAACAGATTCATTTCCAATTGTGTGTATTAATTATGTGTGCAGAAAAATAACCACTCGTTTTCGTAAATACCTCGTAAAAACAACTAATTATTCATGCATATTACTTTAATCACGTATTTTTATTATTGACATGAATAATTCAAACAATAAATTAATTATCGGATGTCACCGAGTTCTATGAATCAAAGGTATTGCGACGGGAAATAGAAAGGCGTATGAATTCGGAAAATTGCGTTTACATACTTATCGGGGTTTATGATATCACTACATCTAACCGCGAAACGCCCATTTCAAAGTAGATTAAAACGGATGAAAGTAATATTTTATTGGGTTTTCCTTCAAGGAATATTATGAAGACTATTTTGTAAATATTCTACAAATAAACATGAAACGTTTAAAATTAACTTGATGTTTTGTTTACATCCGAGTATAATTCAATACACAATACAATTAAAAGGTATCGAGTAAGTGTACTATTATTTAAAAATATAATACAATACGTATGACGAATAAAGAAAAGCAACTAGTAATTTGTTTATGTTTATTAACAAACGTTAAATTTACATACCACGCTTTCGCCAATATTTTGGACCTGCCATGGATCTACTGAATTTGCCAATGGCATAATCTCGTCAACAAAATGTAAAGTCTGCCTACACTTAAAATGATATCACAAGACGAGCTCACAATATGCACATCAAGGCCGCCATCCATAGACTCATAGACTAAGAGGGCTATCACAGTAGGAATGTTCGATAATTTGAAGCATCAATACTTTAACTTCAATACTCTACTGTCAACATTAAAATTTTTGACATTTCGATTTTCTCGCTCACTTAATTATTATTTTGTCGGTAACAATAAAATTTGGTTTTTACTTTTACTTTTTAGATTCATATTTTACGAGTTGAACCGGATGATTGTCTTTGTAAAATAAAAAATACACATAAAATTATCAATATTGACTCATTTACATCTCTCTATATCATAGACAATATGGTTCTAACGTATATATTATTTCGATAATTAAATTCAAAAAAACCTATATTTTTTCTGCAAAAATGGCACACAAAAAGAAAAATATTATTTATATAATATTATTATATTATTTCAGTACTTTGTCTTGAAATAATCTTGGTAAAGATACATTATATAAAAAAAAGAACTTCTTGTTGCTGTGAAGCTGTACAATTTTATTTTAATACTTTATTTAATCAGCGTAATATTATTTATGTATTTTTAAATAACAATAATTCTTTCATTACTATCTGTTTTAATAAGGCAATCAATAGATTAGAAGTGCCATCTATTAAATTAATAGTGTATCTAATTTATTAATGCTTAATGCTGAGTAATAATTACAGTAGATGTCGTTAAGCGTTTTAAAAGTACAAATTAATATCATTGTGAAAACACAATACATACATACATAATTCGTCTGAAAATGATTACTAATCATTTATTATTGAGATTTTTTTAACGTTCAATGATACGAAACTATACAATTTGAGGTGCTTCTCAATCACATTTTACAGCTATTACTCCTTTCTTATCACTATCAATTATTATCTACCATCGTTTAGACAGTTTGTTTATGAATTAAAAATCTACATCAAATTGGTAAGGGCTTATTTTTTTTTTTTTAATACATTTATTGTGCGTGGTATTGATTTTTTATACCATGTTCGCTCCCAAAGTGGCTCTACATAGTGCGAAGACATCCACTCCGAAATTTGAGTATATATGGGTCTCCGTAATGTGAAGACGTCTTGCCGGCTTATTTATCAAAGAATTTTTTGTCAGAAAATTGCTCAACCCAATGTGCATCCAGTCCTGCATTTTTGATTTACCATGTATATAATTCGTATCATAAATTTTGGTAATTTAAATTATCAATTCATTCGCATCTCTATCGTACGTAAATTTATTTAATTTATCTGAGGTTCGTATATTTTATTTATTTGTTTCTTCACAATACTCCCTTCATCTCGGAGTAATAATTGAATTCATTCTCTACTGAATTATTAGTGGTGTGCAAAACATGGATATCGAATACTTGAAAGCGATACCAGTACCCGATACTTAATTTTATAGTATTCGATACTAATGACTAATTATGAGTACTTATATATAAAGTATGAGTATTTTTCAAAGAACCGGTTACTATTGAAATACAGGTCGCGAGAGCCCATGGAACTCTGGACGAATATGCAAAAGTAGAAATTTGAAAATAGGCGCAAGACCTAAAAAAACGAGAAAATTGAATTCCCAATTATAAGCATTTACTAAAGTGAATGAATATTTGGTATCGGCTACTTACAAAAAAAATAACCGGTACCCTAGCACTACTCATAAGTAACAGTTCCGCACATTAATATGAGTTATTCGTCAACTATTTATATTCTTTGTTATTTATAAAATGTACATATTCTACATACACCTACAGTTATTAAGTCATCCTATTCTATAATAATTATAATATTCTCATCGCATCTTGTAGCTAAGCAAAATATGTTAAGCACAACATACATCAATGTCCAAAGTATTTGACACTAACTTTTCATTTTTATATTTATTTACCAGTGAATGGCAAAACATTGGCTCATAATATGATAATATCATAATTACACCACCAACTATCAACCACAGAATAAATGTAAGTGTTTCATTGCTAGATTTAGTTACATTAAGAAATATTAGGCAGTATTATATCGGTGACCATTAATTAATCCAAGTAACTTTAACATATTTAAAAAGAATAAGAACGTAATAATTACTTTATAATTTCAACCAATATTCTACAATGACTGAGCTATTATATTACTATTACCAGTATTGTGGGCTTAGTATAGAATACGGTCTAAGAAACTTCACACATATAATAAAAACAGGGCCGCGGCGTGGTGATGTCCGGATTGTGTACCGCACAAGGGCGCCTCAATATGGTGGGTGTGTTTTTTATAAGAAAAATAAAATGAAATTTTCATTTTTCAATGCTATTTGGTGGATAAAAACAAGTATAAGTAAGATAATTTTTAAAATTACTTATAAGGCCTAAACAGCTAAAATTGGGAACGAGGCGCTTTATCCTACGGAACGGTACTGTATAGTAGATTATTAAAATTTCTTTGTGAAAGCCTTAATGCTTCTTGCCTTTATCTGAATTTATTTTAGCATGCCCTTAGGCGAGAGGGAAGCAATTGGGGGTATGCTCCTCATAAAAGTGAACGAGAATAAAAATCGAATGAAACAATATGTATTCAGTGTGCTCAAAGGACGTGAAAATATAGTCCACGGCTCCAGAACCAGATTTACAACAGGGTTAGAGAGGTATTTCAAGGCCACCTAAAAACTTCCACTAAAAAAAATGACAAAAAACTTCGAGACACGAGAAATAGCCGGCTTCGTACCTTAATAATTCATATGAACATATAAAGTTAAGTTTGTTTGCTACAAATTAAGCTCAAGAAGAAATATTTATACATTACAAATATATCAAACGCCGACCCTGTTGGTACTGAAATGGTAGTATGAGAAAAACACATTTTGGAAATTACGCTTTGATTGTTTAAACAAGTTGGTTTTTTTGTGCCTTTAACACTAATTTCCTTTGTACCCTTCAAGTATAAATTCGGTCCTGCACGTTTTCTATTGTAAGATATTAGCTAGCATATAGTATATAAATAATATCATATACATATCTAGGTTTTTCCGAACCCTGTTGCAACGGTATATTTTGTAATATGAATAATAATTATTATAATAGATTTTTCTAGCAAAATATGTCCTATAAAGATTTACATGGAGTATAATTTATTACACATATTAATTATTTCTCTACTTATCTGTATTCAACAATAAATAGTACAAGTATAAAAGTCACATTAAAATGGTAAAATTTATTTCCACAGATAACCAATAATATTGCACAACGTTTTATCAATAAATGAGATTAACTAAGATTAAAATTACTAAGTTTACCATCCGTAAGTTCTAAAATGGAATTATTTAATATTAATGATTATATTGCACCAATATTGTGATATTTATAAATGAAGCAATATTTATAATGTATATATTGGCAAAGGTATTTTTAATTATTGTGTAAAATCACTGAGAAACATAGAAATTTTCCATGGTGCGTCATTTGTGTGTGAAAACTTATGATGGAAATTATTTGAAGATAGAAAATCATGGAATATGAATAGTGGTAGTTTTATGACAGTTCTGCGACGTTTGTATATGTATATACTTTCGTAAATACTGGGGAAAAAATCATTTAAAACACATATATGTAGGGTAAAAAGTTAAATTAGAAGAGCAAAAAATAACAATTTTCACATATCAGTGCTAGGTTTGTAGCACATAAAATGTAATATTTTGCTATAAGCGATATTTATTTTCGACTAAAATGGCAAGCAGCGGCGTAGCTACCGATGAGCAGTTGGGGCGAACTGTTCAAAGCGCACGAATCATGGGGGGTATAAAATGTCATTTGGGTGGCGCAAGCTCTGATAGGAAGTAAAATAATTAATGTAGTGTAAGAGAGTAAAAAACGAGAAATCATAGAGGGGGCAACGCTTTTACCTGCTCCAGGGCGCTGAATATGTAGCTACGCCACTGATCATACGTATACCAACGATCTTTCAGGAAGCGCTGCAATCCCGCCACACAAAAGAAGAGCAGGATCTGTTTTCTTCGAAGACATTCGTGTCCCGTATGCCTCTCAGCTTCCTCATCACTGCATAATGTTACCGTATCAGGTGACTGCTTGGTCCGTTCTCTTAACTCCAAGTTTCTCATGATGTCAAACTAAATCGCCCTTAGTATTTGACCCAAAGAATTTATATCTAATTATTATTTTATTTAACAAAGACAACTTCTAAAAAAATTTTTGCTCTTATAATTTAAATTGTACATGAAATACATTCATGACGATTTGACGTGCTGTGATGATTTTAGTGAGCACATAAAAGTAGAGTTCACAACGCTTCAATTAAATTGATCCATTTGACACAGAAACAAATTGGTGAGTCTTCGAAAATAGTTCATTGTGTTAGTACTTTATAGTAAATCTGTTTTGAGCCCTAACGACATGATCTACATAGCGGACTTATTTTTGAATGAACTTAGTGTCAAGTGACGGTCCGATTGTATTAATCAGGCGTCGGAAAAACTGAGGAAAATCTCGATCATGTAATCAGTGACCAGTGTCATCATTGTATGAGATGCGATGACCGAGTCTCACTTAGGTATTAGTTAATAGTCCTACAGTCGCTCAGGTGGAAAATAATTGTGACTCGCAATTATTTTTGCGATAAAAATACGTTTAAGCTGGGCAATTTGTGTTATCTTTACGTCGGAAGATTTATAATATTTAAGGACGAGCAGTTTTCAAGTTCGCGTTAGTGGCATTTCTGCAGTTAGCTCTGAGCTGGTTGTGAATCGCAACGTAATTTGAATTCTTCCCAGCTATGATGGATGATTATATATCTGATGAGGTAAGTCTATTATTTACAACATCAATAATTAACAGTGAATTACTTATAAGCTTGCACAAACTACCAGACAATTCTATGTTTTTTCAAAGCGCATAATAACAATAATTGAAAACATTTTTTGAACAATGAAGTAAATAAAACGACCTTCGATAAACGTTATAGACACTTAATTGACTACGAGGAAAGAAAAATTGCAAATGTTTACCAACAAAAACTTCCTTGATATTTCAGTGCGAATTTTTTAATAAAATAATACAAAATATTTTACAATTATTTAATTTTTAGTACAAGAGTTTACTTTGTTGATATTTTTTGGCGGGGACAGAAATAGTATGTTACCTTTAGAGATGTTTTTGATTTTATCTTTAGATGCTAATACATAGAATGAGGACACTGCATAACATATTGTAATATACATATGCATATTTGAAAATGCACACAGTGCATACTGTGTTTGATAATGTATTGTACGTATTATATAATTTGAAACATTTCCAATACGGTTTGTGGCACTATATCTAAAGATAATAAACTCGTGCGCATAATTTTATAAATTGTTATCAAAGAAAATTGTTGTAGGGTCGTAAACTATATGTTTTAAGTCACTTCTAATGCGCGTTTGTTAATATTATATGGAAAATATCACAGAAAAGATTTAAAAATATTTCTAGTGTACAATTTACATTACATATTATATTGTAAGTATCGTCCGCGGGAAATGAAAACAATATAAAATTAGTTTATTTCAAATAAACAACTCATAGTTTGTTTCTGGTCGAATATTAATCATTTAGATTTTAAATAATGAATAAATCGCACTGTGCCATTGTAAGTAAATGTTTCGCGGTTTCGGATACTCCACGTATAGGGGAATAACATTTATTTATGTCCATACATAGGCCGATGACATTCAAATGCGAAACCAGACCCTAAAAAACAATTTGTGTGAAATATCACGAATAATACTCATTAATAAATTATATCACACTCGGTTAGCAAGAGTTCGACGAGAATATAGGTAGTTCCTGTCTTCTTTTTAATTTAGTGTTATCTAATTATTTCTGATACATTTAAAACTAATAACTGTTTATAATAAGCATTATATGTACTTGATATTATATCAGTAAAAATAGATAAATTTTCATTTCTAATCACACCCGGTGCGATTGTAGATTTTGATAACATGAAGTTGTCAATAGTTTATTTTCATTAATTTTTAATGGGTATTTCGCACGGTTAAAAGAATAGTAGTTTCAACGAATAATGTTATCGTAATAGCAGAAAAACCTCGTACACAATATAAACCTATCCAAGATAGGAGACAATGATTTTTAGCTATATAAAAATGTTTACTGTCACAATGACTCACAAAGTGTTGGGATAGGTCTTTTTAGTTAAATTAAATTTTTGAAGGCTACGACGCTAGTAAAAATAAAAATAAAAACGCTAAAAAGTTTTCTACGAAATGTTTTTTGATAAATAAACATTAAAATTTTAAACAAAACATACTTATTTTTTGAAATTTATTTACTGTCGGGATTACTAAATAATTGTTTATAGATGAAGGTACAACATCGACCTCAGAAAAGTCATAGAACTAAACAAATTGAACTAGGGAATTCCCCGTATATTTAAGTATATAGATTCAGTATTTTTTATTTATAAACTGTAGCTGATTTCTTAGTTTTATAAAATTGTTTACATGATGGTAAAATGTTGCAGAGTGATTAACGCGGTAGGAAATATCGATATAAATCAGTATATCAAGTATAATTCATCAGCAGTGTAAAAACTATTTCAAATAAAATGTATGATATTGGTGGATCTTAACAGATCTCTTAAATTTGTACACGTCTTTGATCACTTTTGTGAGTCACTACATGTATATATTTAAAAAATAAATGCATAGATATATTTGCAAGAACGAACTTTTCCGTATACAAACACTTAAGATAACAATAAAACGTTAATACATCTATTTCGAGTTGATGCCATAATTTAAGCAAACCAAAGCACAGAGAATTTCCTTACACATTCAACTTAACTATTTATGATCAGTGTTGCCATAAGGAAAATGATTAATTATTACTTATGAACTTATCATAGCTCATCGTACACATAAAAGCATCATCTAATCAACGTCGAACGGATTAATGTATAAGATAAATCTAATGTATACTCATTATTAATTTGACCACAATAATTAGATTATACTCAAAAAAATATAGTAATCTATTAAGAAAATATACTCTCATAATTCTTGTATACCATTATGTTTAACATTTTATGTAATTTCAGTATTATTCTTTTAGCAATTATTGACTTCTTCAAACGTTTTTGAATATGCACACACCATTGATCAAGTTTACTATACAGATGAAACACGTGTTTTAAATATACTTTATGCGACTGATACTAAATATCAAAAATATTATGATAACATGCCAATGTCGGGAAACTTTTAAAAATACATATAACTAATAAGAAAAAAACCGCATCGTTATAGAATATTTCGTTACGAAATTTACTTGTGTAAAATACTACACAATACAAACAATAAGAAGGTTTTATATAATTGTGTACACATATAATGTTATAATTATTCTTAATAACTTATAGGTGGCGGTTAGCAGGCAATAATAAATCAAAAATTATACATACGTAACATAATTATTTTACGGCATATAGATCTCCACAATATGACGATTTATCGTGACAGCTTGTTATTTTATAACGATCGGGTGTCCCCATTTGTTTGTAATAAATGTTTTGTAGTATATAATTAATATCTCACATCATCTTCGTTATTCGTAAATTAGTAAAACCACGTAAATTCCACGATCGTTTTCATAAAATAAAGGAAAATTCATAAAAAAACTGATGCATTACGATAGTTTTTTTCTGTAAATTACAATAAAAAATCCAATCTACAGTATCAGCTAAATTTAATTTGTAATGATAAATATTTAGAAACGATTATTTCAAAACATTTTCTAATCGGCGTAGCTCATTAATATGCTTATTATGAGATTAATTTTGTTTAAATAGTTGATGTTTATAACCTCAGATAATATATTTTTTTTATTGTGAGAAGTGCGCCCTAACACGTCAACTCCCAACCATTAATTTATTTGATATAAAAATAAAAAATACATAAAAGCTAACGTAATAAATACTCAGTAATTTTATTATTAATAGAGCTATTAATTAATTAAGCACTTTATATATTACTTTTTAATGTGATTGAAAGGTTCTCTATAGACACGTATAAACCAAAGAGATGCTTTATTATATCGTATCAATCTTCAATAATAATGTGGAGGTATGAATATTATTTTAAAGAAATTTAAGATTAACTACAGTGTCTTTTCGGTTGTTTGTGCTAATTTCGGTAAGAAGGGGCTCGAATAATCAAAAAAAAAAACAAATAATACGAACGATGGTAAATATACGAAATATGGATAATTTATCATTACCTAAGAAATATTGTTTGTCGTCAGTCGTGGTCTGGCCAATACAAATTGCTTTACTTTTAAGACATAGATTCTCTCGTTTTTTACCTCTTAAACCACTAATTTTGTATGTCTTGCGCTAACTATAAAGTTTTAGTTCCTTCTGGGATTTATAACATCTCGTTTTTTAGCTCTTGCAGCAACACATTTTTTTTTTCATTTTAAAGATTTGTTATCCGCCTATAAATTAACCTTTGAATCCTAAAACAATCCTATAATTCAATCATTTACAATAAATAATATTTCAATATTTAGCACGAATAATCCGCAATCCGTATAAGCCGCATCCGGATAATCGAGATTACACTGTAATTCTATTATATAATCAAGTTATTATAATATCCCTTACATAATAATATCTCTCCTAATATAATAGAAAAATAAAAATAAACTATTGTTTGTCATATAATATTATTGTTATCTTTGACTGTGAATAATTTAATCCATATTTTGTAGAGATTTTTTAACAATGGCAACATGTAGCACTGTCTTTAAAATAACATTTTATACAACATGTTATATTATAATAATTTAAATTGTAATAAAAGTTTTCTTTTCTATTTTTTTCAAACTGAATTACTAAATAATATATTTTAATTACTCAATTTATTTGAAAAAGTTTCCAACAATGTTATACATATGTAATATCTTACGACAGATTGTATTTATCAAAAAAATCAATTGATTCATTCGATTTCATATGAAGTGACATAATGTAGCGAATATGTATTTTGAACAATGATAATTTAAATATAAGCGCCCATTGCTCTAAAAAGTCTAAAGCAAGGTTCTAAATATTAGTGTGATGCGTATTTCCTTGTTAACCTGATTAAATATTTATTTGTTAAATTATATTACTATAAATTAATTTGTAGTGACAAACAGAGGGTTTCATTGGGGCAAGAGTCCAAACTGCAAGTGGGCAGGGCAAAACGTCACGATTCGGATCAAAATACAGCTGATCAGCTATCAGAATTATGCAGTTGCCAATTGCCGATTTAAAAATAGACCCGCCAACATATTTTTTTTTCAGCTGTACAAAGAGAAAAACGACGAATCTATTTGATTTTAATTGATAACGTTTTGTGAACGTAAAACGACAATTTATTTGAATATATATTAACTTGACAATATTTGCCATGTCAACAGGTTGGGTAACCAGACAATTGCGCACATGACATTTGCTCACATGACATTTGCTCACAT